>PVKU01001101.1:203338-344463 GCA_004027475.1 Anoura caudifer
GAAGATAAAAAATATGAACAGTACAACTCACAGGTATTAACAACCAGACCTAAAACAAAAGCCAACTAAGCAAACCACTACAACAGGAGCAGAAACACAGAAATGGAGATCGCATGGAGGGTTAGCAGTAGGGGAATGGGAAGAGGAGAGAGGGGGACAAGGTACATAGAACAAGTAGCATAGATGGTAGGTAGAAAATAGACAGGGGGAGGGCAAGAATAGTGTGGGAAATGTAGAAGCTAAAGAACTTATGACACATGGATATGAACTAAAGGGGGGAATGTGGGTGGGAGGGGGTGTGCAGGGTGGAGGGTAATGAAGGGGGGGAAATGGGACAACTGTAATAGCATAATCAATAAAATATAATAAAAAAAAGAGATGACAGACAGTGGAAACGACGTAATATTTAACTGAGACTTTCATGTTCATGAGATGAAGAAGAATTCAAAATCTAGTTGGTTTATAAATCCCCAGTATCGAGCCACTGTGGCCCCAACCTTCTGTGAGAGGAGAACCTAGATTACTTGAACCTTTTGCACGAACATAGCCCCTCTTCTGCGCCTGCAGAGGGGCAGCATGGTCACCCACCTGAGGGCACGCCACACCAGCCTGCTTCTGAGCCCGCTGCCCAGGCCTGCCCAGGGTTGGGTGGGGTGGGGTTCCAGGGTCCTGGCAGGCTGCTCTAGGGACAGCTGGCAGCCCTTGGGCCCCATGAACCAACAGACTGTATCATTGCCACCTGGTTGCAAAACAGTCCCTGCCCACGAGGACTCAACTCAAGAGGGCCTTGAGCTTTCTAGATTGTCAATGGGTCCGTGCGTTACGAGCAGTGCCGTTGGGTGAACTCGTGGCATTTCTCCGTGTTGAGTACTAGGTGGTGTGAGGATGATGCAGAGCCCGTTCCTGGTGGGAACCTGCCCCAGAGGAGCATCGGTGTGGCAGAAGCAGGGGTCCTTGCCTCCTCGGAGCATCATGCTGTGGGCTACAGGTCCCTGAGGAAGAAGAAGCTTTCTTTCTTTGTGAGCTGCACTCGGCCAATCTCAGTGCCACGTACACTTGAAAACAGATTGAACTGAGAGCCCCAGAGCCCTCTGATCTGTAAAGGGATGGACCCCTTAGGCCCGGTTTTAGTATTTCTCTCCTCAGCCCTGTGTCTGCTAGGAGTTCTGCCGGTAGCCCCCTTGTTTCTCCTGTGTGGTCCTAACAAAACTCTGAGTTTCTAGGGAAGCCACTCAATGCTGTTAAATATTCTGACTTTGACTTAATGAGGCAACAGGCAAAGCTGCCTCAGTGCCACTCCGATGGGTGGAGTTCAGTAGACCAGAAGGTCGTGCTCTGAAGCAGGAATGCAGGGTGGGGCAAAAGTTGGTCTGCAGTTGTTCACGTGGAAAGTAATGCAATGCTTAATAAGTAATAATACCAGAGTAAACTGTGTTTCACATGCTCACACCTGTAAACTGACTTTTGCCCACCCTGTATATCAGGAATGAGGCCACTTGCTTTGCTGCCCTGTGATTAACTGTTCGCTCTATGAAGGTAAACAATATACAGACAAGAGGGTCCCTCAAGGAAGCCCCAAGACGTCAGTCACAACACAACCGCATGCTTTTTGTCTCATTCTGTGTTCAGGTCTGGGCAGGCTCTGAACTCAAGCCGTGTAACTGATTACAGTTTTTAATAGTCCATGATAAAGTGATGTTCCATTTGGGTAACAACTCTTTCGTTGTGGTTGTTAAAATTTTGCCATCTAGCTAGAAACCAGACTATGCAGCTGCATAAAAACTCTCAGCTGTGTAAAAGCTCTTCAGATTATGATGACAACTCTCCAAAGTTTGATCCACATCCTGATCAGTCACAATCTCACATGCCAGTCAGGGACGGCTAAAGATTGATGATCACTACCAGCTTCAAAGAAACACTCATGTTGATTTATCGCACCAGCCTCCCTATCTGCCACCCTCCTGCCTCCCCATCCCAACAAAAAAAAAAAAAAAGGAAAGCAAAGCAAAGTGCTTCCTGTGATGACTGAAACTCCAGCTCTGACCCCAGCTTCATCGATAACCTCTAGTAAATTGCATTCCGGCCACAGGCTTGTTTCAAAAGGGTAATCGGGACCTGGGAACACCTCCCAGACCGGGCCGTTCCCCGGGTGGAAAAGCCCAGGTGGGCATTCCCGGCCTCCACTTTCCTATCTCAGTGGGAGATACTTCCATTTCTGAACAACTCTAAGTACTAAAGAACTCCTCCAATGAAGCTAGCACCTGCCTCCCTCTACCTCCATCAACTGATCCTGCATTTTGCTTTCTGGAGTCATACTGATAATTAATTCTAACCCATCACCCACAGACTGCCTGTCTAAGATTGCAAGGCAGCCGCCATATTCTCCGCATTCACGTCCCACATGCATGAGCTCAGCCTCCTGTGACCCTCGCCTCGAGACCCCTGATGGCCTCATCACGACACATGTGCGAGAGTTTGTCTCAGCTTGCAGCCCTGGGAGAAGCTACTTCCCACGGACTGAGGTGACCGGCGTGGAGTCTGAAAGAAGGAGACCTGCTCTCCCACTTGTGTTTTGGGTGCGTGCTCCTGTGGGCACTGTGACTAAACCTGATCAATTTTAAAAGGCTAAGAAAGAATAGTTCAGTCTCTCTTTTTTTTATTTTATTTTTAAAGAGAGGGGAAGGGAGGGAGAAAGGGAGAGAGAGAAACATCAGTGTGTGGTTGTCTCTCACACATGCCCTACTGGGGACCACAATGCACGCATGTGCCCTGACTGGGAATCAAATCAGCAGCCCCTTGATTCACAGGCCAGCACTCAATCCTCTGAGCCACACCAGCCAGGGCAAGAATAGTTCAGTCTTTAGCTTGAGAGCAGCAATAGCTGTTTTGACTAGAGCTGGATAAATAGTTCAAGCAGATATTTCATGCTCACCGTGAGCCCCATCAAGACTGGATGTGTTCAGTTGATACTACTTAACACTCAGTTAATATTTACCAAACTGAAAAGGAATTTTTAAAAAAGAAAAAGTAAACTCTGAAAGAACAATGTAATAAGCTAATTTCCTTGGAGATTATTATTTCATTTGTAAAATAAGTGGATTCAACTGAAGTGTATGGAAGAGCCCTTTCAGGTTTTGTATTCTCGGTTGATTCCCATATAAGAGCAATTCTCATTCATAGGTGAGTGCAATCTCCTGAAAGGTCATACGTTGCACTGCATACTCCTAACAGCAGGGGGCACCGTACTCTTTTTTCCCCCTAGGAGAGAGAAGCTCAAAGGAGGATTCTCTACTTGTCTGATTCCTTATCTGCCTCAGCCTGGCTGAACTGTTGCAAAGCAAAGGCAAAGTTAGAGGCATGGCAGAAGCGAAAGCTTAAAAAAAGGCTTCCTATGTAGAGGTCATTACTGTCTGTGTCCCAATAGTGACAACATACTGATGTCTTAAAGTCCACTTTAAGACATCAGTATGTTGGGGGCAAGCCCAGATACTCAGGGCCTCGGGAGCCTGTGCTGAGCTTCCAAAACCAGGAAGCTCAGCCTCGGGGGTCTGCCTCTCAGCTCATGAGCATGCGCTGACCCCATGGAGGGCCCCTTGTCTCACCTCATGACAGTCCATTTCCTGGGAAGGGCGGGGAGTGTCCTGTTGCCCCCCTTCCCTCCCAGAGCCGTAATTTCAGGGTTGATGGGCCACCAACAGATCCCATCCTTCCCTGCTCTCCGGGGGCAAACAGCTGTTTTGACAAATGAGAGCACTTGTCTGTCCGCCATCAGAGAAAGGACCAACTGTGTTTGGAGGAGCCATAAATAAACTTAATGTGTTTACTTCAAGGTGCAGGCAATGCTTTGGGTTTCAGGAGAGAAGAACGGAAAGTTAAGATGCAGGAGGGTGTGGGGAGGGGCAAGGGCAGAGGCGGACAGGTGACCGCACCTATAAGAACAAGGTCTCCTCACTCAATGAAGGTGAGTTGTGAGAAGAAGGTGGCCATTAACCATGACTCACTGCCTTTGTGAGAGTGACATTCTTATGGGTGACTCGGGTCCTGACTTGCCCATCAGCCTGGGGGATCCCATCGTGCCGTGCGCCGTCATCATCGTGGCGGGCTCTCTGGAACCTTACCTGACACTGGAAGGTCAGCACAGCATTTCCTCTCCTTCCCCTTGGTCCTGCCTGCTCAGAGGCCCTAGCCCACCGTGCTGCAAGGAAAGGAGCCTGTCCCCTTCCAGTCCTTGGGTCCCTCAGCAGAGTGGTCAGTGGGCAGTCTTGGCGGGCAGCTGGCTCTGGGCTGCCAGATGGGTGGGCCGTGTCCCTCGGCCCCAGGGTTTTAGAGGGAGTGCTGAGTGGCGGCGAGCCCTGCAGCCTGGCTACGGTGACTGTCCCCAGTTCTCGTCTCTCTCTCTCCTCAGCGGTGGGTTCCAGGCACTTGTGTTGGTTCCTCAAAGCACAAAAGATGAGCACGTGGACACCTGGGGGCCTCCCTTTGTCCCCTTTTTCATTAGAACAGAAAGTCTAAAGGCAGTTCCAGGAAGACTCACCGCTGCTCACCATGGTCTGTTTGCAATAATATATGATTTTCTAACCATAAGTGGCTGGTTATTTTTTTAAAGATTTTATTTATTTATTTATTGTTAGAGGGGAAAAGGAGGGAGAAAGAGAGGTTGCCTCTTTTTTGATTGGTTGCCTCTCAAACACCCTCAGTGGGGGACCAAACCCACAACCCAGGCATGTGCCCTGACTGGGAAGCAAACCTGCCACCTTTCAGTTTGCAGGGCAACGCCCAACCCACTGAGCCACAATAGTCAGGGCCTTAAGCGACTAGTTATTGATGATTCATGGAAAACAGCCCTCATTCCCACCATCTCTTACATCAATCACAAAAGTTTGTCAAATAATAGTCCTCTTTTCAGTCAACATACAGTTGAGACACTAATCTTAATCAGTTAAACAGGAAACTTGATGCCTTGAAAAGTAACAGACTTAATTGTCATCTGTTCTGAGAAGGCCTGCCTGCCCATTCACAGGAGGTTCCCTCCAGATCTCTCAGCAGAGCCCTGCCCCATTTCCTCTGTAATTCACACCTGCCATTTGGTGTAAATTGGGCTCCCTAGCGCCCACCCCCTCCCACCTGGAAGGCCTCTAAGGAAAGGTTCATATATTGATTCACCTGGCACTTCCCCTAATGAATGGATGAACCAATGAATGAATCAAAGTGCACAGTGAATAAATGGGTGCATGGACTTGATTCTTCTTTGTTGTTGGTACATCAGAGTCTGAAGCAGGTCTTTGCTGATGTCTCGGGAGTGGGGCTTTCAGCTCACAGAGTGGGGACTGGATTCCTCAACTCCCCACCCCCCCATGTGTGTGTCTACATTTCTGAGACTCAGCATCCTGTGAGGTGGTTTCCTCACGTGGAAGACTTGCAGGTGCAGTGTCAGGACTGTGAGTCCTCCAGCTAGTCTGGTCCACTGAGAGCTGCTCTGCAGACAGACATGTCCTTGTCTCTCCCATTTGTGACACCGTGTGGGAACACACCAGCAGCTACCCAAGGATTTTGTGTGTCCACTCCAATTATCTTTGTTTCAATAAAAGATGTGTGGTATAGAGTTTTTGTTTCCAGAGAAGTAACAAGAGAAGAGAACCGAACAGACCTGAGCTGTCTGCTAAGCAACGATCAGGCCGTCGCTGCAGCCAGATGCAGCCCGATAATCATGGCACTTCGGATGCGCTTCTTCCTGAGCAACAACAGAGAAAGAACCCAAGCACATCCCCACTCTTACCTCCACTGGAATCCTCTGTGGGAAGCTCAACCAGGCAGCCCCAGCTTTGCAGGATTTCTCTTTTCGTGCAGACAAGGTCCTGCTTAATTTGCACACGTCAACTTGGACTTACACTTTACAGGGAAGAGCATTCTCTGCCTAGTGGTGGCATTCACCTGTATACACATTCCCGGAAAGTGACGAAGTCTGCCCGACACCCTTCAGTAACGTTGCTCAAAGGCAGTGGAAACAAAGGAACAGAAGTGGCACTAGCTGTTTGTAAAAATTGCTTCCTGGAAAAATCCTTTGGTCATGTGTAGTCATCATATTTCAATCTTCTCTGAGGATCCTTCTCCTGGGATCCACCTGAAAAACTCAAAAACATGTATTTGCAAGGGTACATGTACCCTTGTGTCCATTGCAGTGTTATTCACGGCAGCCGGGACGCGGAGACAACTGAAGCACCTTCGACAGGGGCCTGGTAAAGCAGATGTGATCCACACCGTATGCAATGGAACCCTTCTCAGTCATAAGAAAAGGTGAAATACAGTCTTAAAAAGGTCTCATCAGTTTTACTTACTCTGTCCTTTTCTGCATATTCTTGGAGTTTTGGTGGCCTTTTTCTCGGTGTCTGTGGTTTTGGGAGGTACAGCCGAATCCAGGCCTCTGAAAAGACTGTTTCCTGCACTTGCATGGAAATACTTCAGTTTCTAGGTAACGCTGAAAATAGCTTTTAGTTTGCATCCCATTCGACTTGAAGCACTTGTCTTTCTTAAATGACTTTAAGTAACTATGCTGTGGCTTTTCCCAAAGCATTAAAAAATGGCCTTTAAAATTTACTATCTGTTCAAAAGGTGCTGTCCTGGCAGGTGTGGCTCAGTGGATTGCGCACTGGCCTGCGAACCAAAGGGTCGCTGGTTCGATTTCCAGGCAGGAGACAGGCCTGGGTTGCAGGCCAGGACCCCAGTAGGGAGCGCATGAGAGGCAATCACACATTAATGTTTCTCTCCCTGTCTTTCTCCTTCCCTTTCCCCTCTCTGAAAATAAATAAAATTTTTAAAAAGGAAAAAAATTTTTAAAAGGTGCTTTTCCTTTCTGCTGATCTTTTTTGGGCAAAATTCACTAATCTGGAATGTTTATGAAATTGAATTTCAAAATTTGTCTCCCTTAAAGCTAGATTTTGCTAGTGATTCAATGATAGGTTGTCATCTTTATTTAAAAAAAAATAAAATAAAACCAGCAATAACACAAAAGCACAACGTAAAGACCCCTGAACCTTGGGGGCGTGACACAGCCTGGCCACGGTGGGGCGGGGCCAGCCAGGACGTGCAAGGCTGCGCGGTCTGTGTTCAGTGCTCCCCACTCATCCGATCTTGGAATACAGCATCGTTTTCATTTGCGTGCTTCCAGAGTAATCCGCTTCCTGAAGGTATCCTGTTAACTTTTTCATGCCAGGTTCTAGGAGTGAAGAGCTTTACAGTATTTATTGAAAGTAGTGCACAGTTAGACCGACACAACTAGCCGGAACATCAGGGAATGCCATGTCTGGGTGTGGTGGACAGGATGAAAAACTGAGAAATCAGCCCCAAATACACACCCGGGCTCCACCAATGGGAGTGCACGCTGGGGGGTGCGGGGGCTCCTTTGCTGGCTTCAATATTATTTATATTGATGTATATAAATAAAATTTTCCTAGATTTCTAAATTCCAAAAACACATCAAAACACACTACACCCCCACCGCCTTCCTCCCCGCAGTGTCTCCTCCCCAGGCAAGGGGGCCCACCAAAAAACCGGGGAGCCGAAGCGGGGTGTTTGGGAGTCAGATGCACCTGGGGTCCTTAGAGGTAAGGGACAGGGAAGGCTGGGGGGCATTTTAGCCAGGAGCACGCTCCTGACCACCCCCACCTCTGGTGTTCGATCCCCAGGCTGCTGTGGCAGGGTGTGACTTAGGTGGAGGTTGCTTGCCGTGTCCCCGTTCAGGTGTCTCCCCCTGGGTCCCCTGAGGCTCCATTTCTCTTCTCGCCTCTCATGGAATTCCTTACGGAGGAAGCTGCTGCGGTGTTACCCTAATGCAGCGAGTCCCGGAGCCCAGAAGCAGCTCCGTGCATTGTAACAGACTGTATTATTTCTGGTTGGTTGTTCTCACGACCTTTCCCAGGTCTGGTGTCACCGTGAGACGAGACACTTGTCTTCCACTTTCATGCACAGACCATGGCACTAGCAGGTGGGCTGCCTGCCCTGTCTGTGGCTGGGTGGAGGTGGAAAGCTGCTCCAGCCCCCTGTCCCAGGTGCCACGTTCCTATAGCGAGGGAGCAATTAGAAGCTCCTCCATACCACCTGCCGCTGGAGTTCTGCTGTCCAGCAAAGCGCTGGGACCCCTTGTGTGAGAGAGACTAGTGCAGGGATCAGAGCTGCACACACGCCCTCTCTTCCCTTCTCTCCGTGCACCTGTGTGCATCTGAGTGTGTTTCTATGCAAACATCAGAGGAAAAGACTGGTAAGGATGATTTGAATTTCTCTCTACTTGACCAAGTCTTCCAAATGTCACCCAGTCCAAATGTGTCACAGCTGTCATCAGACCCAGGAGTTCTTGGTGGAAAGTCATACCACCCCCATCATTTTGGAGGAGATGTATACCAGCGTGACCTGTGTGCAAGAATGAAGCCAGTGCCTCGTGGCCCGCGCTCACGAAGGAAGGAGAGCCAAGCTCGAGGAGGGACCTGCCCATCAGCGCCTCCTCCATGTGCCCTTCTGTCTGACGGACGAAGCCCTTTTGCAAACATCCTCTTTCTGATGCCAGCGGGAACTGAAGACCATCCAAGCTGCAGTTCCCACAGAAGCAGGAAGAGAAGTGAACTCAGGGGGCGGAGAGTCCCGTAAGTGGTCATGGGGGGGGGGGGCAGGAGAGAAGGCAGGGAGGCAGGGGGTAGACAGGCGGGCACCCTGGAGGGAAATGGTCCCCCAGCAGAGCAGATGGGGAGGGGTCCAGTCTCCACTTACTCCCCTTCTCAGCACTGCCGAGTCCTGTCCAGCATCCTGAAGGCTGCGGCACCTGGCTTAGTGTCCTCAGTGCCAACAGGAGAACAGGCGGGCAGGCAACCTGGGCATTGCTCCCCGTTGGCACTCGTCCCTGCACTTGGTGGCACAGGGGCTGCCCCGGGGCAGGATCTGTTCAGTCGTGAGGCTGTTTCTTTCTTATCACGGAGAGTGACTGCGGCCACGTGTGACCTGTCGCTGTGTCACACTTCCCTCTTTTCAGTCAGACCACATCCTACAGCATGAGTGAGCCCCGATTGGAGAGAAACGTCTTGTAAATGTTTCACATCAGCGACCTTTCTTCTCCTGCATCCTTGGAATGGAACGGTGCTCCTTACCAACAGTCTGACGAGTTGTTGGTCAGCCCGTGTCCCTGTCCTTTCTGATGCTTGGGACTGAAATGGGGGGTTTGATGAGATTTTGAGGCTCATGTTGATGTGTGGTGTAAAGGAAGTGGAACCTGGTTCTGGCAGGACCTGGGCAAGCTGTGGCCCGTGACACCTAGGGGAGCTGGAAATGCAGTGAGCTGGCAGGAGGTGCTATTTAGTGAGCAGGAATCTCTTAAATCAGGCCCTGGAGTAAAATGTCAGCGATAAGTGGACACATTTTGTTCTGATGTGAGAAAAAGAACTTCCCAATTAGGGGCCTTTTGTTCCGACATGGTGGCTCCATGCATCTTGGCTCCCTGGCTGAAACTGGCAGACCTTGCAAATGCAAATGGAATTTCCAGGCCCCCTCCCACCTCCAGCCTCCTGCAGCTCCAGAGGACCGCTGGTCTGTGCATTCTGATTTTTCCTCCATCCCGCTAACTTGAAAGATGTCTGATCATACATTCAGTGCCTGTGCATTTTTGGTTTTTTTTTTTTTTTTTTTTTTTTTTTTTTTTTTTTTTTTTGTTGTTGTTGTTTTAAATCTGGGCTCCCTTGTATCCTAGGCAACTGCTTGAAGCAGAGACAATCTGAGGCGGGTGGCATCCTCTGTGTTTCTGTCACAGCCCCTCGTCCCAACTAATAGGAGCTTTCTTGTATTGTCATTTAGCCTATCTGGGATCGATGCTGCCAGTAGCAGTGGCCTGTGGTGGTGCTGCATTGGGCATAGAGGCCAAGGAGGGGACACATCTGTCCTCCCCTTTCTCAGCTCAGCCGCGTGGACAGCACTGTGCAGAGGTGAGGCAGGAGGGGCACCGTGCTGAGCACAGGGTTCGTTTCCGACTACCCACGTCATGTCTGTTTCCCGTCTTTGCTGGTGCCCCCGTGACGCTGTGCCTTCTTCGTTGGGGGTCTGTCTGCAAGTGACTCTCAGGGTCCTGGTCAGACACATGACTACTCTCCTTACCCAGCTGACTGTAGACTGGGGTGCCTGGGTGCACACTGTCAGCATTGAGGGCCTGTCCCTGTCCCAGGCTCAGCGTGGCCAGGGTGGGGTTTTCCTCACTCCACGGTCAGTCAGTGCGCACGGAGAATATGCTGACGATCCATGTTCTTGAGGTGCCACGGTTGTCAGGTTTGCAGCCGGACGGAGGTGGACGTGCCCTCTGAGGGTGAAGATGGTGCCTCCTGAAGTGTACCTTGGAGCTCAGATGTTTCATTCAGGAGCCCTGTGGTCACGTTTTCTGGTGCCTGCCAGTCCCTTCCTCTTTTACACTGTGGGAGTAAGGGAAACAATCTCAACCTTTCCTCTCCGGCCGTACCAGTGTACCCAGATCCAACCTCACAGTCTTCATGGGGGTCCAAGGGACAGGAGTCTGGGTATGGCTCATCTGGGCCCATCTCAGGGCTGGGCCTGGGGGTCCTCTGACGGCCGGCAGGGGCCGGCCCCACAGCCATGCCCATGTGGTGCTCTGCACACAAGGCTTCTCAAGGCCTGTTGAGCTCTGTTCCTACTGCAGCCACAGGCCACCCCCGCCCTGCCGCCCAACCCAGCTGACACGCTGCTGGCTCCCTCCCGGCCAGGCAGAGGTGGACAATGTAGTCATATCACAGGTGACACCTGGTCCTGCCCATGCTCAGGGGCACGGCTATGAATGGGTGGAGCTTCAGGTTATCCTGGGGCCCTGGCTGAAAATATGCTCTTTGTGACAATGTGCAGAGTGTTTACTTTCTACAACAAAATGTGAGGCACATTCACATCTTCATATCCTGTTTGAGAAGATTGACATTCACATCAATCAGGAACCTGATAGTAAGTGGCGTGGCAAGGCTTCACACTTGGTGTATAGTGTAACACATTGAAGGGTGTGTGTGTGTGCACCTGTAAGTGTAGGAAGAACAGTTAGAAGGCGAGTAGAGAGAGGGGAAGCTGCAAAGGCAGGGTGGGGTTCGTTGGAGAAGGTCTGAATGTCACACTGAGGGGTCCGTCTGAAGTTCCAGGAGGAGCCACTGTGTCGGAAGGACTGGGAACGTGTCCTAGTTCATTCCATCAGTGTTCAAGAACCGTGGGTCCTGTTCAGCAACTTAGCCTCAAAGTTGATGATTGAAAAAGATAATTCTCTGATTGAGAAAAACATCTCAAAGTATTTAGCGGACTAGGTTTTATTACTTTTGAAGCATATTTGAAATTTGAAAACAGATACATTTTCCTTGCAAATGGTTCGATATCCGGGCTTTCCCTTGGCTGAGCTCTGCCGTGGATTCTTGAGGAGGAAGGGATCTTGCTTATTTTGGCAACCCTGCCCTAAAGACCACGGACGGCACAGCAGGAGCTTAATGGTGGTTTGTAGAAAACACAAGTTGCATGATTCATCCTCAACCTCACACAAAAGGAAGGCAGCTCTTAGGAGATGACAGCTTTGGGCAGCCACGGAGAACCTTCCTACAGTGTTTGTGTCAGGAGCCCATTCTTCCTTCTGAGTAATTCATTGAAACCGAATCAAACAATTCAAAACACGGGAGGCAAGCTAGAAGTGATGTCAAAGCTACAGAATTTAGGATACTTTTGAAAGTCACGTGATGGGGAAATGTGATCTTTGCTTGTCAAAGGATCTGCCAGTCATTTCTGGGGTGGGGGGGGAGAGCTTAGTTTCTGTGGGAGAGCCAGGTTGGCTTCCTGGTGGAGGTGGTATTTGTGTTGGAAGGTAAGTCCCTTGTCTGTTCCCCGGTGAGAGGGGTGAGGCGTCCCTGTCCTGCCACAGGGAACCAGCACCTGGATGCACGTGTGTGCTCTGCAGTCTCCCGGCCCCTTCTAGGAAGAAACAAGAGACATGAACTGGAAGTACTCTCAGTGTTTCCCTGACACGCAGCGTTTTTGCAAGGTCATTGTGTTTTCGAGGACTTCTTCCCAGTCCTGAGCTCACTGGCCTCTAACCCAGGATGCCTTTCCCGCAGACCCTGTGTGCTTTTCCATCTCCCTTGGTTTCACAGGCGTGCTGGCGCTGTATTACTCTGTCTTCATGGATTCAGGGTCAGAATTAGGGGGTCTGTGGGAGGCCAGAAAATGGCTCCACAGAGGAATGCACCCCACATTCCTGGGCCGTGCGAATGTCGCCTTATTGGTCAAGCGGGCCTTTCCTCGTGGGGTGAAGTCACGCATCTCAGGATGAGATGATCCTGGATTATTTGGGGGCAGAGAGCAGGATGGGGTCCTAACTCCAGAGAGAAGTGTCCTTATAAAACAGAAGCAGGGGTGATCTGAGTCGCTCAGAAGGGAGAAGATGCAGGCGGAGGAGAAGAGTGGTGTGAAGACAGAGGCAGAGACTGAAGTGCCATGGCCACAAGCCCAGGAAGGTGGCAGCCACCAGAAGCTGGAACGCATGGAGGACCCTCCCTTAGATCCTCTTCAGGGAGCATGGCCCGCCAACGCCCCAGACCTCTCGAGAGGAAGGAGTCCTATGCTCTGAGCCACCATCTGTAGTATTTCGTTACGGCAGCAACAGGACTCTTCATTACTGACAGAGGAAGATGTTGACTTCGGAGACTTCAGGTGACCTGGGTGGACCCATGCCTCTGTCCCGCAAGCCCTCACACAGCCAGGGTGTCACACCTGTCATACCTGTCTTCCGCTGCCATTTCTGGGACAGAGCATCCTGAGACCGAGCGGTGGGCAGTCTCAGTAAGCCAGTGACCAGATGTCAGTGGAGCAGCATCGCCCAGGGCCACGCTGGGCAGTCCCTGCACCCCATCCCTGTGGTCTGACTGTGCCCCTGTCTCCATTTCCTAAGGGCTTCCCTCTGATGGGCTTAGAGACCCCCTGCAGCCAAGGGCCCACGCAGCCACATGGGCTTGCTGGACGCATCCTAGCCTGGTGCACTTCCCACCGCAGCTAGCCTCTCGCTCCACCATTCTCATTCTTTTTTCTATTTTGGGCACATTAATTTTAGAAATACCAAGACAAATGAGGACTAATTTGCAAATGCCCCTTGGGGCTTAATTGATTGTTTCCTGCGCTGACCTCAGTGGGGAAGTGGCAGCCAGCAGGAAAACAAACACCCTCGTTGTGTCTGACAGGAGCCTTCTTCCTGGCCACCCTTTCTGCGTCCAGAAAACTTTGAGGAAATTGACTAAAGATGAAAGGAACCATTTCTTCTGATGGACGGTGATTTTCCAGGCTTTCTAATGATTAGGAGATCTCACCTCTTATTCAGCTGCAGGTTGCTGTGGAAATCAAAGGAAGAGATTTTTCTGTCTTACCAAAAGCAGTGTTTACGGCTGAGCCTGGAACGGCTAAGAGCGTCACAGCCACCCCACACATGCCCGTGCAGTGGCCGGGTGCTGGCTGCACCTCGGCCCCACAGGTTGGCTGCGGCCACCTCAGCTCGGCTTTCAGGTCAGGTGGGGTCAGATGCTTCAACATGTTCGTATTTCTCTGGGGCACCTGGGGTTCTGAACACCCAGAATGTGGGTTTTCCTTCTGCGATGGTAAATTTTATCAACTTACCTGGGTCGAAAGGTGCCCACATAGTTGGTCAAACATGATTCTGGATGTGTCTGTGAAGGTGCTTCTGGCTGAGAGTAACATCTGAATCCATGGACTGAGGAGAGCAGATTGCCCTCCCCAGGGTGGTGGGCCTCACCCAATCAGTTTGAGGGCCTGAATAACACCCAGGGCTGACCCTCCCCCGAGTAAGGGAATTCTTCCTGCCCAGTGGCCTTCAATCTGGAACAGCAGCTTATTTTCTGGCTTTGGATTCAAACTGAAACATCATGTGTGGATGCCTTGAGCCTGCTGCCTTCAGAGGACGGCTCCTTCCCAGTTCCTGGGCCTTTGGACTCCACCTGGAACTCCACCCCAACTCTTCTGAGGCTTCACCCCATCCACTCCACCTGCCAATCTTGGGGCTGGCTGGCCTCCATAATCCTGGGGCCACTCCTGTTGGCTCTGCTTCTCTGGAGAACCCTGACAGTGCCCTTGTTTCCTCTTACCCTCTGGGGCTTCCACTGCTTCTTGGTTCTTCTCATAATATTTCTAACCTTGGACAACCAGTTCTTGGCTCTTATGTGGGTCATGGTAAAATTCACACTTATGGAGCAGATATAGCATACATATCTCATTATAGAAATCGTAACATGTTAAGAAATCCATGGAAGTAAAACTATCACAGAGGAACTGGAACAGAAGCCCTGCACAGAATATGGAAGTTATGAGAGGAAAACATCTCTTCCGGAGAACGCACCACCTGACATCATCGGGTCATGCCATGACCTCCCTACCTGCAAAGTGGGGACACTCAGAGTCTGCCCCTAAGACTCCTGCTGTCAGGGTGCAAGGGGATCATGTAGAAATAGCTTTGCATGATGTCCTCATCACAGGTTCAATAAATACAGTAGGGTGGTTGGTGTCCCCCCATAATTCATATCTTCCCTGCGGCCTCAGAACGGGGCCTTATTTGGAAGTAGGGTTGTTGCTGATGTAATGAGTTAGGAGGAGGTCATTCTAGAGTAGTAGTGTGGGCCCTTCACCAAAAGGACAGGTGTCCTTAGAAAAAAAGAGGCCCAGAGACAGAGACACACAGAACTCCGTGTGACGATGGGAGCAGAGACTGGAGTGATGTGTCCACGAGCCAAGGGTGGCTGGCAGCACCAGAAGCTGAGAAAGGCGTGGGATGATTGTCCCTGAGGGCCTTCAGAAAGAGCGTGGCCCAGCCGACAGCGTGATTTCGGACCACAGGCAGGATCGGGTACAAGCTCCGCCATGTGCTGGGGGTGCTGGGCGGGGTGTGTGGTGAGGATGTTCACCAACACCCCTCCCCGAAGCCGCGATGGGTGCCAAGAGAGATTCTAAAGCAAAAGGTAGAGGGGCAACAAAAAAAGACTAAGGAAAGGCACAAAATACCTGTCCTACAAAACTGAAGACCTGTTCGAAGTTAGAACGACACTCTTAATAATTAAGCACAATTTAAGATAAAATGGGAGCAGGGAAGCCAGGTGTCGGCAGAAACAGGCCTTGGTTATGGCTGAAGGGGAAGAGCTGTGGATGGAATAAATGGAGGAGAGGCCACACGGGGGGCGTGTTGTGAGTGGGAGTGATTCCCTGGGAGGTGGAGGGAATCTTGGCAAGGGCTGCGATCGATTGATCGAGCAAGCAGCTCAGCCAGAGGGGACACGGTGCAGGACAGCCCTGTCCTGAAGCAGCCCAGGCCTGCTGTGAGGAGAAGCTGCCCCAGGACCGGCGCGTGCCAGCCTCACGCACAGTGTCTACAGGACCTTCAATGGCCAAGGATGGGTTGGGGGTGAAGCAGGTAAAAGTTGGTCTCACGTTCTGAGGTTTACCCTTCTCTGGATCACATTCCTGGCACAAAGGTACCCTCCCAAGTAATTCCAGGTTCACTCTCCACATGCAGAGGCTGACATTTTGAGGCACTGGCTTGTCCTAAGAATGATCCCTAGGACAGGCAGCATGGGAGGTGATGTGTCAGCATTGTTAAGAGTCAGGTCTACTTGGAGGAAGTAATCTCTGTATCAAAGGTGCATCTCTTTGGAGTCAACCCAAGGCCGTCAGACCACAGGAAATCCCCCTGGGCCACACAGTGCAGTGTTTTAAAGGTCAAAAAACACCTCAAATGACCCCCAATGAGCAGTGGGCATAGTTGTGCCCCCCTCTGCCCACATGTCCCCACTGGGGGCCTTTTTAGTCCCTGCCCTCAGAGCCAGGGCCTCTTTCCCCATCCTTTGCAGCAGGCCTGGCCTTGACACTTAACTCTGGTCAATGGAAGCTGGTGGAAGTCACCCCTCAGTTCCAGGCTTGGCAGGGAAGTTTCCACTTCCTTGCTTGGGACTCTTGCCAGCCGCCATGGAAACCAGGCCGGCCAGCCTGCTGGAGCATGAGAGGCCACGTAGGGCAGACATGGGCTGACCCAGGTGAGGCCAGCCTAGGTGAGACGGGAGTGGACTCAGCGAGAGCCAGCAGAACCCTGCCCTCATCAGCAGGGCTAGTGGGCTGACCTATAGACTCACAAGCAATGATAGATGGTGGTTGTTTAAGCCGCTAAGTGTTGGTTGTAGCAAAAATGAACACTGTATCAACATACAGGTGCTACCCCCAGCTAACAGTTGCAAATGAGAGAAGTGAGCTAGGCACGCAGCTCTGAGGCTTGACCGAGGGCTTTTCCTGCCTGACCGGAAGCTGATAAAACACAACGAATCAGCGGTTCCCCTAGCTAGTGCCCTTCTATAAAAATTATTTCGGATTCATTAAATATTCACTCACTTATTGATTCTAGAATAAAAGGAAGAGTATAGTTATTGATCAAGAAATACAATCATAGCATTCATCAACCCTGCAGCTGTGTCTGAGAGCATTTGGGGGCCACAGTGGCTGGCCCCCACAGAGATGCCAGGTCACAGTGTGTAAAACGCTCCTGGACTCTGTGACCGGGAGGAAAGGAAAGGGCTGTTAAGTGCTGGGTCACTCGGCAGACGGGTCCCTCCCATGCTCTTCTGGCACCCACAGCCCGGCGTCCCCCATGCAGGGTCCGATAGTCTGTAACTGAGCCCATCTGTGTAGCCAGCCACTCGATAGGGAAGGCTGGCTTCCAATGTCTATGGCTTGACCGTGTGGGTATTAAATCGATTTTTAATACTGAAAAATCCCTTGGAACTATATTTGCCGGAGCTGGGGATCCCTTCCGTGTCTATTAACTGGGCACATTTCATTGAATGAAGCTTTAATTCTCAGCGAGCATTCTCTTGAGAAGCCAGACTGTGCTTAACTTATAGCTTTTATCTGAACACGTCCCAGTGAATTTTAATTGTGAGGCAAACCATCACACTGCATTACAAATACAGCCTGGCTCTTTCTCCCGGGGTATGAAGCTTCACTGTGTCTGGTGCTGGCCGAGGGATGTCCAGATGTGATCCTCATACCCCCAGGGTGACAGACCATCCTGTCTGCTCCTACACTTGGCAGTGACATCAGGCATAGAAAGACTCCTGGAAAATAAGTCCCAGGGCTTTACCTTCTGATCCGCCACCCACAGAATTCTCAAATTAAGCCAAAATTGCTGTCTTGATTTTAGTCCAAGAAAATGAAGGTGCAGGTATAACAGACAAAGAAGAAAGTGGCCTTGAATTCATGACCTTTCATGTAGCTGGGGGATTACATAAGCTTGCACGACACTCATAAGGATTCTTACTCCAATTTTCAAAATAATGAAACAGGAAGCTTCCGCAGGCAAGATCTCAGGTCAGAAATGAGGTCTGGGAGGAATGAGGATGAATGGATGCGCCACGTTAAGTGGGACCTGATTCTGCATTACTAATGTGCAGGCCAGGTCTGCTTCTGATCCCACAGCTGAGGATGGTGACACAGAGAATCTAAGATCAAGGGAAAACCACAGCATCATTAAGGAGTTGGCAGAAGATGGGAGTTTTGTGGGAGGGTGAGAATAACTACCAGGAACCACGAGATGCCTTTTAAAGTCCCCTGCAAGAAAAGCCACTGTAGCCCCCTGGCTTGGTGACTAACGACCCCTATGACAGCAGCAGGAATTTGGGGCAGCTTGGTGCAGCTCCGTTCCCTGCTCCCGTCACTCTGTTCCCTACACTTCCATCTACCATAGTCCCGCTGCCCTCCCTGGATCTGTGGCTCCCACCTGCTGCCACAGAGTTCTCCATGCTACATATTTTCTCCATTAACTATTTTCTATGCCTGAAAAAGCCTTTGTGTGTACATGTAGTATAATTTAGGTTTATCATGACACTTTGCAATACAAGGATACCGTCAAACCAGCCCAAACAATACAAAATATAATTTTTCAATGGTAATAAAAACACTTTTTTTTTTTGGTCATTTACAAGCTGGGCTTGTTAGCATAACGTAAGTGAGGCAGAGAAAAGTAAAAGGCCATTCGTTACTGAAATAGCTCTAGCAAGCAGGCAAGCCAATGCCCCCCCCATCCCCTCCCACCCCCCACCACCTGCTCCAGTGACAAAGGTGGAGCTCATTGTTCCTGACTGGCATTCACAAAAGAAGCTACACAACCACATAAAATTTTAGTCATCCAAACTGACTGATGGCAAAGTTTCAATGACGGAATAAAAGGAAGCCATTGACTATTTGAGAAATAGTCATCAAGCCCTGGCTGCTGTGGCTCAGTGGACTGAGCACTGGCCCTTGAAGCAAAGAGTCCCCAGTTCGATTCCTCATCAGAGCCCATTCCTGGGTTGAAGGCCAGGTCTCCAGTAGGGAGCTGCTTAAGAAGAAACCACACATTGATGTTTCTCTCCCTCCCTTCCCATCTCTAAAAAATAAATAAATAAAATTTTAAAAAAGAGAAATAGTCATCACTTCCAGATACACACAGTTAAATGCAAAAAAAAAAAGAACAAGCACAGCTTCGGTGAGGGTGTGTCTCCCAACATGTCAACTCCACATGTGGGGCTTCCCAAAGCCTCTCTGCGGTATGATATTACTGTGGATGAGGGATGTGGGTACTCTGTAGCCCAGGAATGGAGTGTAAGTAAGTGTTTGCTTTCTAGACTTCTTTCTCATTATTCTTATTCAGCAAGCTTCCTTTTCTTACGTGACGTGAAGGTGAACTCTGTCTACAACACCACAGATCTGTTTGCTGGTCGTTTGCATGTCGTCCACTAGCCAAGAGGGCGTGGAGGGAGCCTGGATTGGTTCTGGGCTGGGGGTTCTATGGGGGGCCTCAGCCTCTGCCCCTCCCACCCGAGACCTGGACCCCAGTGGGCCCCATGTTCTCTGTCTAATCCAGCCCCTGTCCTGCCTCAACCACTCTCCCGATTCTCCAAAAACCTGTCCAAGAGAAGCCATCGCCTTGAAAATGCCCATCCTTCCTGTCCAAAGGGAGATATAGTCTTGTGTTTGAGCTTTTGCATCCAATCCCAGGTGTCTCCGGATTCCCGCAGCCCTTTGTGTCTCCCACAGACCTTGGGTTGCATCTTCTTTTCCCCTTCGTCCCCCGTTTTGACACGTTGAAAATGTGATCTTTGCCCTGATCTCTAGTTTGCAATGTTGGGGTCTTGAGACCTCTCTGGGATTTCAGTGCTGGATCCCTGATGCCCTGCTAGTGACATTCCTGTCTGCAGACTCAGCCCCAGTGACCAAAGGTCCCTCCCAGCCCGAGTGACACAGTGTGCACCAACCACGTGATATCACGTGATGCCACGGTTCCGTAGTGATGGGCAAGCCCTCTGAGTGATGACCAGGCATGCAGACCCCTGTGGGGAGAGGTCAGCGGGAGCTGCAGCTGATGTCCCGCCCCAGTCTCCTCACCTCCTGTCCGGGTTCAGAACAGATGTTTTCTGAGCTGTCCAGGGCTTATTTGTCCAGCAAACGTGTACTGGACCAGACCTTCCAGGGTGCTGCAAGTGCAGCTGTTGACCAAACAGCATCATTGCACTCACAGAGTTCACAGCCTGAGGTGGCAGTGCAACAGTTCAGAAACCAGTGCAGGATGTGCCTGGTGGCGGTCACTTCTGTGCAGAAGGTACAGCAGGGACAGGAAGTAAGGGTGGCCTGGGGAGGGTATGTGTGTGTGTGTGAGACAGAGGGATTGTATGCTTGTGTTTTTGTGTTTGCATGTGGGTGTGTATGTTTCTGTGTGTATATGCCTGAGTGTGTCTGTGTTTGTGTGTGTTTCTGCCTGAGTGTGTCTGTGCGTGTTTGTCTGTGTCTGTGGGTGTATGTGCACACACAGGTGAAGAAAGAGAGACCCAAAGTGGCTGACGGACAGCTGAATGACTGAAGAAATGGCAGTTTGTGAGAGAGAAAGTATCTGGAGAGTGTTCCAGAACAGCAAAGGCATGTGGGTGGGGGAGGAAGCTGGGCAGGAGACACGGAGGCACCCCTGGGAGGAAGGACACCATGGGTGGAGGGGAGGGATGTGCAGACAGGGCATTTCCTCCGGCTGCGCTGGTGCAGTGTGTGGTGCAGAAGCTGTGTCGGCGTCTGCATTCAGGACAGAGAGAGGGGCAGGTGGTTCAGGGAGATGCGGGGGGAGGGCCCAGAACCCCACTGGGCCAGACGGGAGATGCCCTGGCGGGTCTGAGGCATGAAGGCCAGTGGCAGCCTGGAGGACCCGGAGACCCCTCAGCTGCTTGACTGTCCCTCCCCCCCATTCAGTGGACTTGGCGCCTCGTCCAAAGTGATTGGATGGTCTGTGTGTGGGTTAGTTCTGGGCTCTCCATTCGGTTCCCTGGGTCCGTGTGCCTGCTGGCCATGCATCTGTCACATCAGTTCTCATGCCAGTACGACGCTGTCTTTGATTACTGTGGCTTCGTAAGAAGTTTGCCATCAGAAAGTATGAGACCTCCAAATGTGTTCTTTTTTTACAAGATTGCTTTGGCTCTTTGAGGTTCCTTGAAATTTTTTATGTATTAGAGGAACATATTTTCTATTTAGGGGAAAAAAAAGGCCCTTGGAGTTTTGGTAAGGATTTCATTTAATATCTAGATTGTTTTTGATAGTCTTGCCTTGTTAACAATATTAAACGTTTCATTGATGACTTTCTATTTTTTGCATCTTCTTTAATTTCAGCAATGTTTTGTAGTTTTCAGTGTATAAGACTCATATCTCCTTGGTTCAATTTATCCCTAAATATTGTATTCTTTTGAATACTATTATAAATAGAATTGCTGTGTGTGTGTGCTCTCTAGGATTCTCTGTATTGAAGCTGATGTTCTCTCTGCAAGTAGAGATTGTTTTACTTCTTTCTTTCTAATTCTCACACCTTTTCCTTGTTTTCATTGCCTAAGAGCTCTGGTTACAACTTCCAGTGCAGATTGAATTGGCAGGAGTGGGCATGCTTGGTCTTGGGGGCTTTCTAATCTTGGGGAGAAAGTTTTCAGCCTTGTCGTTTTGTTCGGTGGTGGCTGTGGGCTTCTCTTTTATGCCTCATAATTTGGGGGAAGTTCCCTTCTATTTCTAGTTTACTGAGTGTTTTTATCATGAGTAGCTACCGTATTTTGTCCATTGCTTTTGCTGCACCAATTGGGAAGCTGGTGTAGGTTTTTCTCCTTTATCAATGTGTTTGCATGTGGGTGTGTGTGTTTCTGCGTGTATATGCCCGTATTGCATTCATCTTTGTAGGTTGTCTCCACTGCATTTCTGTGGTGAAGGCTGCGCAGACACGCAGTGTAATCCCTGTCATCCTCTCCTGTGTTCCATCAGCTGATGTTTTATTAAGGGTTTTGCATCTTTGTTCATAAGGAATAGTGCCTTCTAGTTTTCCTTCGCTGTGATGTCTTTTATCTGGCTTTGTAATGATGACATTATAGAATGAGTTACAAAGTGTTCCTTCCTCTTCTATTTTGGGAAAAGTTTAGAAAGAATCGGTGTCAACTCTTCTTTAAATAGTTCATAGAATTTACCAATGAAGCTGTCTGATTCTGGGCTTTCCTGGGCTGGGAGGTTTTGATGGCTATTCAGCCTCATTGCTGGCTGCGGGTCTGTTCAGATTTTCTTTGTGAATTAGTCCCTGGGGTCAGCGCTTCAGGGAAACCCTGTCAGGTCAAAACCAGCAGGCACAAATTTCCCGGAGCAGGGTCCACAGTGCCGTCCCAGGGCCTAGGCAGCACATGGGGAGCGGGGGCTGCCGACATCAGCACTGCTGCAGCCCTGAATCTCACTCGGCCTGCACCGGCCAGAAGCCACAGTGCCCCTGCCCTGGGTTGGGGCCTCGAACTCGGTGACCTAAACTTCCCACTGGCTTTCAGAGTTTGGAGAGGGTGGATTTGGACAAATTTTGCCAATGTTTTCTGTATCTCTCAAGGACACTCCAGAGGTCCGTGCTCGGCCATTTTCATTAATGTTCTCATCTGGAACTTCAACGTTCTCACTGGTTTTCTGTTTTTCCCTCTTGCACAAACCCTCTGCTGACGCACTCTGTTCTGCCCCTCAGTCCGTGGCCCATGTCTGGATCCCACCCATTGGCTGACAGACTGGCCGTTTTAGCCCCATGCTCCTCAGAGTGACAGCTTTTCATTCTTTCCTGACAGAAAGGGGGAGTCTTGTCTTTACAGGATGTGGTGCCTCAGATTCAAGTCTCATAAAGAATGTTTTGTGTGTGTGTGCAAGTTGTTGATACACAGTTGAACATGGTTTGAACTACACATACCCACTGGCATGCTTGTATTTTTCAATATATACAGTATGTCAGTGTATTTTCTCTTCCTTATGAATTTCTTAGTAACATTTTCTGTTTTTTAGCTTACCTCATTGTGAGAATACGACATGTAATACACATAAGGTACAGAATATGCTAATCGACTGCTTACATTATCAATGAGGCTTCCAGTCAATAGCAGGCAATTAGTGGTTAAGTTTTTATTTTATGTGGATTTTAGACTGGTGGGGGGGTCAGTGCCCCCCCACAGGGTTCAAGGGTCAGCTGCGTGTGCACGTGCAGCAAGGATGCCTTTCTCGCTCAGTCTGTCCTTTATCACATTTTCACAAGGCCCTGGGGGCGTTTGTGTGCATCTCTTGTGCATTGCCCTTGCACCCTCTGAGACCCTGCTCTATCTCAGCACCCATGACTTTGATGTTGTAACTCCCCAAAGCCACCTTGCAAGGATCCCTGAACTCTGCCCTCCTGGTTTGCAGCCCAGCACAGGCTCCTCGATCAGAGTCTCGTTTCACAGCATGGGGGATGGAATCTCGCATGTCCACCACCAGCAGGTGCATGCAGGAGGGCACACGCCTGTGCACCATGCAGCTACAGGGGTCCATCTAGACCAGGGTCCTCCTCTGAGGGTTTCCCTGGCCTGGGAGCGTGAATTTTAGACTCCTGTGTGGTACCATTTCACAGGGGCTGGGCAGCTACCTCCTCCCCTGGTACGGTTTCCTCCCGCCTTTGCCCAGCCCTTGAAATCTACTTCCACCCATTCCCCCAGCCCTGGAGTGGCTGCGGTAAAGGAGCATGTCTCCTGGTGCAGAGGGTGCTGACCCAGGGCCACAGTGCCAGAGA
The DNA here is from genome assembly GCA_004027475.1 of Anoura caudifer. NCBI lineage: Eukaryota > Metazoa > Chordata > Mammalia > Chiroptera > Phyllostomidae > Anoura > Anoura caudifer. The sequence continues at coordinate 226,494 of PVKU01001101.1, forward strand.
GAAAAGGGAGCCAACCAGGGCCCAAGGGCAGTCTACCAGTGGCGGTGGGGAATGGGGAGGGGCAGCAGAGCTGTGCCAGGTGCAGAGCCTCAGCCCCACGAGTCCGCTCTGGGCCCTGCCCCTGTTCCTGTGTGGCTTCTCAGTTTCCTCATCAGTGCAGGGGGCAATAACAGTAGGAAGGACTAATGAGAAAATGTAGGCAGCCCCTAGGACAGCCTATAAGCACTGTGTGAAGGTGAGCACATGTTAAGCACCCTGGTGCCCAAAGAAATTAGGGCTCTGCACCTCAGTGTGCGCAAACTCCAGCCCCCTATGCCTTCTCCTCATCCTTACTGTTGACCCCTCTCCTGGGGTTACTGAAAGATCATGTGTGCTGATGCCCAGGTTCTTTTGTGATTTTTTAAATTATTTTAAATTTTAGACAGATACTACTAGCCTGGATGGTTTTGAAAACAATACTTAGGCACTCAAAATAAAAACTCAATAGAGGCTCAAAAAGTTAGAAAATGACCTAAAGAACCCTACAGAAAGGGTTGGTACCTTTTCCAGATGGAGGTCCCTTCAGGGCGTTAGTGCATCATTTATGTCGTACTTCGTGCTGGGAGGCAGAATGCCATGGATCCAAGTTTGGTTGCATTACCTGCTTCCAAGGCCAAGTCCATGGGCTCAGAACGTTGTCCTGTTTCAGAACTACAGATGATAATGTCTGACAACTAAAGCTGGTTTTACGTTTGCAGAAATGTTATGCGCTAGGGTGGTGCATGGCACGCAGTCTGCAGACACCGCGGTTGCAGCGTCACTGGTTGCGAATCCGTGTTCAGTACAGAGAACAGGCCTTTGTTTGGCCAGGGCTTCCGTGTGCCCCACCCACCTGCAGGCTCTGAGCCAAGCAGGCAGACACTTGCCCTTCCCCTTGGGAATGAGCGATCCATTTGTCAGAGGCTGCAAGGGCTCCTGTTATTTCCTTGCTGCTTCTTTGGAAACCAGGACTCGGAGCCCACGAGCATTGCCCATGGCTTATGGGACAACATCGGATTCCAGATATGGGCTTCCAGGTCCTAAAGGCTTTTCCCAGCCTCCTTGAAAAGTGGTCTTCGCTGATGTTTGAAACTTGCGGGGTCGTGGAAGCAGAGCCCCTCGGTCTCAGCCAAGGGAAACAGCTGATGGGGTGTGGCCTTGTGGGGTTGCCCTCACTGGGTCCTGGGAACAGTCTGGGCCCCAGGAGAGGTGACCGAGTCTGGGTACCCAGAGAGCATCGGCAGCCGCCAGCGGTTGTGGAGTGATCCAGGAGCCAGGCACCTCTTTATTTGTATATTTTTAACTCCTCACCTGAGGATGTGTTTATTGATTTTAGAGAGAGAGACAAAGGGGGAGACAGAGACACATCAATCTGTTGCCTCTTGCCCATGCCCCAACTGGGGATTGAACCTGCAACCTTTCTGTGTGCGGGATGCTGCTCCAACCAACTGAGCAACCCGGCCATGGCAGGTGCCTTCTTATCTTAATGCCGCAGAGCCTGACAGTGTTCCTACCCCCTGTGTTTATTCTGCATTCAGGGAGTAATTCAAAAAAATAAATTTACCATGAAGCTTTTTTCCTGATCACAAGGAATAGATGTTTACAGTTCAAATTTGAATATAAAGGAAGGCACAGAGAAGAAAAATATCCTACGTATCACCATTTACATTTTAGTATATCATTTTCCAAATACATACATTATGACAATACACATGTATACACTCATCATTCATGGAAAATGCGACTTTCAGTAGCATTTTATAGCCTGCTCTTTACACCAAACACATCAAAATACCCATGTAACCTGAAACAAATAGGATGCTGTGTGTCAATAATACACCAGTGAAAAAATGTTCCTGTGTAATTAACTCCTCCACCCCACGGCGACTCTCAGCCGCAAGTCAAAGCTCTGGCCTCAGTCAGGGACGTCGGCCACGCGCTGCCCCAGTGGGCAGGCCTGCCTGCAGATGGGCCCCCGCCACTGAGCTACTACGGCATTTCTGTCTCCCGTCGTAAATGAAAAACAGATGAAATGTCAGTTAAATCCCACAAGGACCAGGACTGAGCCTGTCCTGTCACCGTCGTTCTCAGTGTCTAGCTCCCGCCTCGTGTAGCTGTCTGTCAGTAAGTCTGTTGAACGAGGGCATTCATGCAGTTGGTTTGGCAAGCGGGTGTGATTTTATGGAGTGTCATAGCACCTCAGGGACGGCTGATACAGGCACATGCAGATACACACACGTGGGCACCCACACACACAGCCGCCTATATAAAAGCTCTTCTGTGTCCTGGCTGGCGTGGCTCAGTGGATTGAATGCCGGCCTGTGAACCAAAGGGTCGCCAGTTTGATGCCCAGTCAGGGCACATGTCTGGGTTGCGGACCAGGTTCCCTGTAGGGGGCGCATGAGAGGCAACCACACATTGATATTTCTCTCCCTCTCTTTCTTCCTGCCTTGCCCTCTCTCTAAAAAGAAATAAATAAAATCTTTTAAAACAAAACAAGCTTTTCTCTGATGACAAAGGAGAGTCCCAAAGGAAGACCCATCCCACGGCTGTGCCTTTAAGCCCTGCCTCACAGGTGTTCGGTTCCTCTCTGTCACTGCCCAGCCCTTTCCCATGGCACCCGTGGGAAACACAAGCTTCCTCATGTGAAAGGATAGCCTTTGGCCAGGCCACTGTCCCCCTTGAGCTCCGTGGCAATGTGCTGGAGCATGGCAGTGTCTGCCCACGGCATCCCTGCCTTCCGGAGACACCCGTGGTTGTTGCCCATTATAGTTTGCATAACCCAGGTGATACCAGCCGCTCAGCAGCCGAGAAGGATGCCAGAGTGCAGGGGAGGGAGACCCACCATGGGCTTCCGCTCTGGCTTCGGGGGTCCCTCTGGCCTGTCGGGCTCTGCAGGCGAGGACGTGGGCATTTCCCCGCTTGCTGCCCCCTGCATAGGCCCCACACCTCTCCCTTACCGCAGGAGGGAAGAGTGTCATTCAATGGAAGCCAGGAAGGGCGGACAGCCCTGGGCTCTATCTGCTCCCCTGTGTCCCTGCCATACCACCCAGCCCTGGGCACGGATGACTGACAGGTCTGTCCTGCGCCCTGGGGCTGACTCCCCGCTGGCTTCGGAACTTCCATGTCTATGTGCGCATGACTGCTTTTCGGTTGCAGCAGTTTGGCCTGACCTGGGTTGTCACATCAGACAAACGCTGCCCCATGGTCCACATGGCAGGCTGTGTTCTGCGTTCAGAAATGCCCCATTCAGCACGCATGGTTCCCAGCAGAACAGGGACCATCAGCTCACACTGCATCGTGACAGATCGTTCTGTCAAGATTCACAGTAGACGCCATCACACGAAGTGGGGTGCTAGTTTCCCCATGATTTTCCCTCCTGTTTGTCCTTCAATTTAACAAATATTTGCTGAGTAGCACTATGGAGAAGCCCTGGGCCCAGCGTTGCCAAGGATACCGAGGGTGGATAGAAAAATGTCTGCCTTCAGGGGTCTCTATTCTGATGAGTGGCTGAAATGTGCATGCAGAGATCTGGTAAATGAGGTGAGGCATGGCACCTCCATGGTGTTATGGAGATCAGGAAAAATTGCATCTTTCAGCAGAAAGACATTGGATTGACTGACTATTCACCTTTGTTTTGCTCATGATTCTGGTGTCTTTGGACTTTTTAAAAAAGTATTTTATTTATTTATTATTAGAGAGAGGGGAAGGGAAGGAGAAAGAGAGGGAGAGAAACATCAATGTGTAGTTGCCTCTTGTGAGCCTCCAACTGGGGACCTGACCTGCAATCCAGGCATGTACCCTGACTGGGAATCAAACCAGCGACCCTTTGGTTCACAGGCCAGTGCTTAGTCCACTGAGTCACACCAGCCAGAGTGTCTTTGGATTTTTAAGGCTGAACTATGGAGCTGCAGGCTTGACTCTGTTGAGACAAGAAACTCTACAGTTAAGAACAGGCAAGTCCAGACAAAGCACGCAATTAGAACCAGCATTTACCTTTACATTGTCAGGAGCTTAGCACCTTCATTTCATGCATATGTTTTCTGAGACGGACAAACAACCATGCCACACTGATTTCTCTTTGGAAATTTATTTTTCAAATCTGGGATCACTTTCCAAATAACAATACATTTAAAAGGGGCCAGGAAAAGGACAAGGTTTAGATTTTGTCCACCTGTTTTGGGCGTTTCCTTTTGTTTTTGCATTACCATCTCCTGTGCATCTCTATACTACAAGGTGAATGAGCCACATGCTGATGGGGTGTTCAAATTAGTCCCCTCCAGCAGCTTCTGAGCTCCAGCAGGCACGTCCGCAGAGACTGGCCTGCTGTCTGGCATGTGAGAAGTGTAAGTGATGGAGGAAGCAGCGGAGGGAAAGCCTGGGAGGAGTGCACAGAGCAGTCTGAGCCATGATTGTGGGCTAGAGGGAGCCTTGGGGATGTGGGGCTGAGGCCGAGGGCTGCTTCCCCAGGCAGAGCTGTAGGGATAGGAAAGGCGCAGAAGAAAGAGCACCTTCCCTGGACACACAGCTCACCTCATTCCCAACTTTTCCCCAGGTGTGGAAAACCGCTCTGGTGGTTTCTCCCTTTCTTTCCTTCTCCCCCTCCCAAGTCTTTCTTACTTTCAGAGCTCTGGCTTTAAGTATAATAGTCGCTAAATTGTCCCTTCATCCTAGAACAGTGGTTCTAGAACAAGACAAACTGGGACAGTTTCTTCACCCCTCACCTCCCCCCCGCCCCGCACACACAGCAGAGGGTGGCTGGGGATGCTTGAGGACATTTCTGTTGGTGCAGTGGGTAGCGGTCGTGTTGGCGGTGCTGAGTGAGTGGAGACCAGGCATGCTGCTAAATGTCCTACAACACACAGGACAGCCCACGCCTCCGACCCAATAAAGAATTATCTGGCCCAAATATCACTCCAGATTCTAAGAAATCTACCCTAGGGAAAAGATATACTCAGGATAAAGGACATCATGACTATATTCTAAATGTTGTCAATATTAGCTAAAAATTATTTTCTTCTTAACTCTGTATTTCTATTCTATGAGAGATGTTACAAGAAGAGATCATGGAATTAAAGAAAAATGAAACAGTAATGATGAAGTCCTAGGTGACACATAGCTAGTGTTAGACTTGGATGGTTTGGAGTTGTCACAACTTTACCAGGTTGGCTTTTGTAAATATGCTCTGAGAACACAAAAAGAGAAAATTAAGGCTTTAAAAAATAGTATATGATAATATCACAAGGCTTACTTTAGAAAATACCCTCTTTTTTTTCCTTTCAACCAACTTGACTTCTACATCAGTAAGAGAAAGTGATTTGCTAGTTTTTAAATGAGAGATTCTATATAATTATCATTAAGATTATTCTTCAAATCATCTGAGCCTTTCCCAAGTCTGTTCCCCAGATTTAGGAGGGAAAGTCTCTCAACTCTGATAGGACCAGCAGAGCCTCTACTCATTAAAGCAAATCAGAACATCTCATGAAATTCAGACACAGCAAATTTCCATATGGAAAATGACAAAACAAAATGATCAAAAAAGAGAAAAACAGCCCTAGCTGGTGTGGCTCAGTGGATTGAGCGCCAGCCTGTGAACCAAAGGGTTGCTGGTTCGATTCTCCCTCAGGGCATATGCCTGGTTGCAGGCCAGGTCCTCAGTAGAGGGCATGCAAGAAGCAAGCTCACATTGATGTTTCTCTTCCTCTCTTTCTCCTTCCCTTCCCCTCTGTCTAAAAACTAAATAAATAAAATATTTTTTTAATGGAGAGAAACACTCACTATTACAGACAGGCTGTTTTAAAATGTCAGAGAGACCTCTAGCCTCAGTGGGGATGGAGCGGGTCCTTCCCCTGAGGACCGAAATCCCTGGACGTAATGCCACAGATGTGCGTGGGAAGGCCCGCAGATGTGAGGACAAAGGCCAGCCACCTAGTGATCCTCAGACTTAGGGCCCAACTGCACAGTGAGCCAGGCCCAGGGCCTGGTGTGATACCCAAACGCCACAGATGCCATGAAATGGGGACAGCAGAACTTGAGAGGAGAGAAAATGGACAAGTGCCAAGATGCCAGCATGAGACAAGTGACATGGTGTAGCCATCAACAGTGTGTGCTGGATGAGGGGACCACGCAGTGAAAGGGCGTATGCAGAGTAAGCTGTGTGTCCTTCCCTCAGAGGGTGACACGTCCATACCAGTGCTCTGTGGACTGGCAAAGGTACTGCCTTAGAAATGTATCTTCTCACCGCTGGAGACTGGAAGTCCACAGTCAAGGTGTCTGGAGCTTTGGTTTCTCCTGAGGCCTCTCTCCTTGGCTTATGCATGGCCGTCTTCTCCCTGGGTCCCCCTGTGGGAATCCGTGTCTTGATCTCCTCTACCTATGGGGACACCAGCCCTGCTGGATCAGGGCCCACCCTAATGACCTCATTTTAAATTAATTGCCTCTTTAAAGACTATCCTCACATACAGTCACAGTCTGAGGTGCTGGGGGTCAGGACTTGAATACATGAATTTTAGGTGGAATATAACTTAGCCCATTACAGTTATGTGTGCTTGCTGTAGTATCTAGAGCAATCCCAGAGAAAAGTAGACAGCTGACATACTAAAAATAAATAAAAATATAACCAACATGTAAGATAAGAAGGAATTGTTAAAAATGTTCAAAAACCCCTAGAGAAATAGATGAAAAGAGAAACAGAAAAATGAGGAACAGAGGAATGATAAAAATCAGGAAAAAAGCAAGAAATCACCAATATTAGGAATGAAACAAAGTGTATCACTATAGGTCCAATAGTTGTTAAAGGGATAATAAGATAATACTATAATCAACTTTAAACTTATAAATTTAACATTATTTTATAAATTAGAATGAATGGGCCATTTTTTAAAAATCTACCAACAAAATAAAAAAAAAGCCATTATGTAATTGAAATAGTAATTAAAAGCTCCCAAAAGAGAAATTTCAGGTTTCACATACTTTCACTGGAAAAGTTTACCAAACGGTTAAAGAAGAATCAGCACCAATTTCACACAGTTCCTTCCAGAAAATAAGAAAGGAGGGAACCCTCCTCTGCTCTTTTCTAGGAAGGTAGTGTTATGCGAAGCAAACAAAATCAGATCAAAACAGTGTGAAAAAGAAAAATGACAGGCTAGTTTCTCTCATAAACTTAGATGCCAAAATCTTCAACAATATTAGCAGATTAAATCCATCAAAGTATAAAACAATTATACAGCATGACCAAGTGAGGTTTATAACAGGCATGGAAGGCTGGTTCAACTTCCAAAATTAATTGATCCAATCCACTTGATCAATGGACTAAGAAAAAAAATATGGTGATGTCATTTAGGCAGAAATGTATTTCACAAAACCCAAAACCTATTCATGATAGAATTCTGAGCAACCTAGGGATAAAGGGAAACTTCCTCAGCCTGATAGGCTGGGGATGGAGGGCCAGGCATGTGCTTTTATGAGTTTTATTCCACATTGTGCTGAAGTCCTTGCCTCCGCAATGTGGCAGGAATGTGACATAGAAGGCGTGGAGCTTGGGAAGAGTCAAATTAAAGTGTACCAGCTTACAGGTGACCTGAGTGTCTAAGGAAAAATCTCAAGGGATCTGCAAAGCACACTGAGAACCAATCTGTTCAGCAAGTCTTAGGACAAAAGATCAGCACACAGATTTGGTCACATGTGTTTAGAGTGACAAAGAACATGTGGAAACCAAAATTAAAAATACAGTAGCATTTGCATCAGACTTCCAGCCAAGATGGAGGCATAGATAGACACTCTGTGCCTCCTCAAACAACCAAAATCAAGGACAACAAAAATTTAGAAACAAAAAAACAATCAGAACTGACAGAAAACTGAACTGTATGGAGTCAGTGGCCAGGGGAGAGGGGTCATGGCAGGAAAAAGCAGTGGCTGGCGAACTGGGGCACACAGGAAGCAGCTGTCAGACCCCGGGCATGGGATGGTAGGTGGCAGACCCAGTGAGACACACAAGGCGGCTGGCTGACCATGGTGCCACATTTGTGTGCAGATAAACCAGGTGAATCTGGGGAGCGAGATGAACTATGCAACCCAGAGTCCCAGCACTGTGAAATAAAGCCTCAAAACAAAGATTGAAAACACCTGTGGGGGTTGAGGTGCCGGGAGAGACACCCAGCCTCACAGGAGAGTTTGTTGGAGAGACCTACAGGGTCCTAGAATGTACACAAGCCCACCTGCCTGAGAATCAGCACCAGAAAAGCCCAGTTTGCTTGTGGGAAGCAGCAGGAGGGACTGAAATTGGAGAGAGCGGAGCAAGTACCATTGTTCCCTCCCAGACCCCATCCCCACATACAGCATCACAACTCTGCCACTGGGTGTCCCTGCCCTGGTGAACACCTAAGGCTCCACCCCTCACTACATAACAGGTGGGACAATGCCAAAAAAAAAAAAAAATGGCCCAAATGAAAGAACAGATCAAAGCCCCAGAGCAAATACATCTAAGTGACCAAGAGGTAGCCAACATATCAGATGCACAGTTCAAAGCCCTGGTGATCAGGGTGCTCACAGAATTGGTTAATTTGGGTTGCAAATTAGATGAAAAAATAAAGGCTACAATAAGTGAAATGAAGGAAAATGCACAGGGAACCAATAGTGATGGGAAGAAAACTGGGACTCCAATCAATGGAGTGGACCAGAAGGAAGAAAGAAACAACCAAACAGAAAAGAATGAAGAAACAAGAATTTTAAAAAATGAGGAGAGGCTTAGGAACCTCCAGGACATCTTTAAGCGTCCCAACACCTGAATTATAGGGGTACCAGAAGGGGAAGAGGAAGAGCAACAAGTGGAAAACTTACTTGAACAAATAATAAAGGAGAATTTCCCCAATCTGGCAAAAGAAATAGACTTCTAGGAAGTCCAGGATGCTCAGAGAGTCCCAAAGAAGTTGGATCCAAGGAGGAACATTCCAAGGCACATCATAATTACATTAGCCAAGATTAAAATGAAGGAGAGAATCCTAGAAGCAGCAAGAGATAAGGGGACAGTCACCTACAAAGGAGTTCCCATCAGACTGTCAGCTGATTTCTCAAAAGAGACCTTCCAGGCAAGAAGGGGCTGGAAAGATGTATTCCAAGTCATGAAAGTCAAGGACCTACATCCAAGATTGCTCTATCCAGAGAAGCTTTCATTTAGAATGGAAGGGCAGATAAAGTGCTTCTCAGATAAGGTCAAGTTTAAGGAGTTCATCATCACCAAGCCCTTATTATATGAAATGTTAAAGGGACTTATCTAAGAAAAAGAAGATAAAAAATATGAACAGTAAAAAGACAGCAAACTCACAGTTATTAACAACCACATCTAAAACAAAAGCAAACTAAGCCAACAACTAGAAAAGGAGCAGAACCACAGAAATGGCGATCACATGGAGGGTTAGCAACAGGGGAGTGGGAGGAAGAGAGAGGAGGAAAAGGTACAGAGAATAAAAGTAGCATAGATGGTAGGTAGAAAATAGACAAGGGAGGGCAAGAATAGTATGGGAAATGTAGAAGCTAAAGAACTTATGACACATGGACATGACCTAAAGGGGGGAATGTGGGTGGGAGGGGGTGTGCAGGGTGGAGGGGAATGAAGGGAGAAAATGGGACAACTGTAATAACATAATCAATAAACTATATTTAAAAAATACAATAGCATTTGCATCATCCTGACTGGTGTGGCTCCGTTGGCTGGGTGCCATCCCACAAAGCAAAAGGTTGTGAGTTTGATTCCCAGTCAGGGCATGTGATTAGGCTGTGGGTTCGGTCCCTGGTTGGGACAGGAGAGGCAACTGAGCAATGTTTCTCTCACACTTTCAGGTTTCTCTTCCTGTCTTTCTCCCTTGCTTTGCCTCTCTCTAAGAATGAATAAATAAAATCTAAAATAAAAAATAAAAAATACAATAGCATTTATAATCAAAATACTTAAGTATAAATCTAACAAAATGTGTACAGATTCTATATGTTGCAAATTACAAAGTACTGATGAAAGAAATCAGACAGGCCCAACGTAATTAGAATGATACTTTGTTCCTGGATTGGAATGACTCAAAATAATAAAGATGTCAGTTTCTATGTCATCTATAGGCTTAATGTAATTCCTGTCACAATAGTAGCAAGGTTATTGGCAGGTAAAAACAAGCAAATTTAAAAGTATATATGGAATAAACATTATAGGCCCTCAAATAGCTGAAACAATTTTGGAAAAGAAGAACAAGGTTGAGGGAATCAATGTACTGACTTCTTGACTTTTACTATCGCCCCAGCGATTGAGGCAGTGTGGACTCACACAGGAATGGGACCTCTCAGTGGAATGGAACACAGCACCCAGCTCCAGACCCCAGAGCTCTGCTCAACTGATTGGTGACTGACGTGGGTGTCTGCAGGCAAACAGGCAGATAAGCAAAGCAAAACTAAAATGTCAACGATAACTTCAACTCCCCATAAACATCAACTGAAAATAAAAGGTAAAACCACAGGCTTTTATTTTCAAAAAGGTGAGATACGCAGGATCTAGGATCTTTCTTCAACATCCTTCTTGAAACTGCATGTGACCTTACAATGACCTCAAAAAGAAAGTTCAAATATCCCAGAGACAGTGCACTTTTTTGGAGTGGCTGCATTAAGGACGGTAGGACATCACTGTGTCCAGTGGAGACTTCGGGGTGGCCCTGATTCCTAACGGGGGAGACTTCTGCAGAAGGGATGGTGTGGCCGCAGGGAGACCACACCAGTATGAACAAGGCCTCCTGTGGCCACAGGTGTCCCCCACCAGCCTGCACCTCCCAGCTTGGCTGCGCAACGGCTCTGTGCCCACTGGGTCCAAACTTCTGGAACCAGTTAGTCCGCTCTAACCTCAACAATAGGAAACCCGAAAACCGCTGTTTACCACACAGTTTTGGAAACGAGAGCCTTTGGTTTTTGTTCTGACTTGCCTTTTTTATTCACAGTGGGATGATGCCTGTTTGAAGATTTTGGAACAGAATTTCCAGTGAGGAATTAGAAAGTCAAGGTTGGCTTGAAAAATGATTTCAAGGCATCGTCCCTCTACTGAAATGAGTTCAGTGAATACGTAGTCTCCAGGATGATGATGATGATGATGGAGGAGGAGGTAGAGAAGAAATAACAACAATCACCACAATAATAATAATAATAATAGGCTTTCTGGGAGAGGAGATTTCGCATGGGGGACATTGTTATTCAAAGTCCGTTTGGTCAAGGGTGGAATCTCAGCTGAGGACTCTCCATGGCTGCATAGGAACAGGCTGCCCCCTGTTCCTCATGCTCGGGGTATAGCGCTACAGACCGAAACACAGCATTGCCGCCGTGCCAACGAGTGAGTGTACTGCTCCCCGTAAAAGTGCTGACAGGGGATACTTTTCTGTACTCCTCAATTTAGTACATGCTTGTGCCTGATTTCCCCACATACATGTCATTGGGTACGTGTTTGTGTTCTGTCCTCCACAGCCCTCCCAAGAGGACTACCTGCATCACAACTTAACTGTCTCAGTTATTGACAATCCTGAGTAGAACGAATCACACCTCCATGGGTAGAAATGACATGCATGATTTCTAGGTAACATTTCCTCTGTTTGGGGATGAGGGGCCTTTAGAAAGTTAAACCCTTGACTGTGCCCAGCACTCGGATTTGTGGATTATGAAATAAATATCAGTCATTGTATGAGAAAATCCCTCCTGTGTTTCTACGTAACCTCACACCACTTCTCCACTGGATGTGGGGCTTCCCACACAACAGGCAATTCTGTGAGACCTGCTAGGTATCCTACCGTGGAACTCGGTCCTGACACCATCTCCCAGGAGGCAGCACCTGCTCCCGCAGATTCAGGGCTCAGTTCCACGAGGTACTTCCTGCTTCCGATGCCAGCCACAAGTCTCAGACCATCCCTGTACTTGTGACCAACTGGCTGGACATCTGGGTCCCTGTGCCCCCTTCCTTGGGGTGAACACTTTGCTAGTGGCTCACAGAGCTCAGGAAGACACGTGTGCTTGCTGGTTGATTATGCAACCAAAGTCATGGTAAAGGATAAAGATAAAAGGTCATAGGAAGACACTTATAGGGGGAGGTGTGGCTGAGTCCCCATGGGATTGGGGTGCAGTGCTCTGCCCGGCCGAGTCTGTGTCCACCAGCTTGGAGGCTCTCCAGACCCCACACTCGGGGATGTTGATGGAGGTCTTGTCATGGAGGCCTGGTTAACTATGAATCCATTTCCAGACCCCACCCCCAACACTTCCTGGAGAGTGGGAAGCACAGAGGTGCCTGAAAACCACAAGCTTCTCATCACAACCTGGCCTTTCTGGTGACCAGCCCTGACCCTGAATCTCCCTGGAGCCACCAAGTGCTTCCTCATTAGGACAGAAGACACTCCTGCCACCCAGGAAATTCGGAGGGGTTCAGGAGCTTTGCGTCAGGCATTTGGGTCAAAGACCGAAATTAGGACAAAGATGTTCCTGGTGCTCTTACCACTCGGGAAATGACATGGGCTGAGAACAATATGGATCTTCTTTTATTCTGTGGTCTAATTCAAAATCTTTCTCACCTCTCAGTGAGTGTGGAAGATTGAACAGGTGCTTATGTGTGCCGAGCAGGGCTCACCTACAGTAACATTCTCAGCAGTGCCCTGAAGGTATCTCAGAAGGTTCTGGGCCCACCGCAGGCCTTCTGATGTGTCCATCTAGACCTGCCTTTGTCCTGCTCTGAAAAGATGCTCTATGGAGCTGACTTTCCTACCCTTCAGGGGTTAGAAAACTGAGGTTGCCTCTGACTGATGCTTAAAAATTAAGTCCTCTGCGCAGAGGACCTGAATGGACACTTTTCCAAGGAAGATAAACAGACATAGGAAAGGATGTTCAACGGCACTCATCATCAATGAGATGCAAATTCAAACCACAATGAGGTATCTCCTCACACCTGTCAGAGTGGCCACCATCAATAAATCCACAAACAGGAAGTGCTGGAGAGGACTTGGAGAAAGGGGACCCTTGTGTACTGTTGGTGGGAATGCAGACTGGGGCAGCCACTGTGGGAACCAGTATGGAGGGTCCTCAAAAAATAAAAATGAAACTGCCTTATGATTTAGCGATTCCACTTTTGGGCTTATATCCAAAGGAACTCAAAACACAAATTGGAAAGAATATGTGCACTCCTGTGTTCATTCCAAGATATGGAAAGAAATGTAAGTGTTCATTGACAAATGAATGGATAGGGAAGATGTGGTACATTTATACAATGGCATACTACTTGGCCATAAAAAAGAATGAAATCTTGCCATTTGCAACAAGGTGTATGGACCTACAGGGTATTATGCTAAGTGAAATAAGTTAGACAGAGAAATACATTTGATTTTACTTATATGCGGAATCTAAAAAAAATAAATGAACAAACAAAATAGGAACAGACTTACAGAGACAGCGAGCAGACTGATGGTTGCCAGGTGGGAGGCGGTTGGGGAACTGAGTGAAAAAGTGGGAAGGGATTAAGAAGTACAAACTGGGAGTTAGAAAATAGTCACAGGGATGTTAAGTCCAGCACAGGGAATGTAGCAGATGACATTGTAGTAACTACACATATGCCAGGTGGGTACTTGAAATAATGGGTGGGAGCACTTTGTAAAGAGTATGATTGTCCAACCACTGTGCTGTACACCTGAAACTAATGCACAATGATATTGAAAACATTAAGTTCTTTGTGTCCAAGCCTCAAGTCAAAGACCTCTGCCAAGGCACAGTGAGAGCAGCAGCCAGGACCCTGGGTGGGACCCCGGGCAGCCCACGCCAGCCACCTGGAGGACACAGGGGTGCTCTGCAGCAGGGCAGAGTACCAGCAACAGCACCCGAGTATAAAAACCACAGTGTGGGCAGCAGCCTGGGGAGGGGAAAAGTGAAGAAATTGCTCCCCCGTTGCCTTGAGATCATTCTTTATTTGCTTTTGTAAATTGCGTACATTTTACACATCCATGGTTAAAAAGCATGCAATGCAGAGGTGCATTAAAAACAGTTAACTCCTCTTTCTGTTCTCCACTCGGTCCCGCCTGCTGGAGGTGACCCATCTCAATAGCTGGGGGTCTGTCCGCCCACAGTTCCCTCATTAATGCATTCAAATATATTGTAGAATGTACGCCTTTTAAATGACTGCCTTTTAAATGGGCTTCTCACAAGCCGGCTTCTCATGGTGGGACCTCCTTCAGTGGTTAGTGGGATAATAAAGAAGCACTTGTTTTAATGAAGGAAAGGCCGGCTCAGCCAGAGTTCTCAGGACAGTGCCGTTCAGGACATGGAAATTACCACTCTGGGTCATTGTCATGGGCAGCCGGCCCTGCAGAGGTCACAGAGCGCAGTGCGTCCCTCGCCTCAGGGTGCCTGGGGCAGGGGAGAACCCACTTCAGATGAAGTGGGAAAGCGCATGAACAATAACCCTTGTTAGCTTTTGTTTGTGCCATAGAATGTCGGCAGTTTGTTATACCTCAAAACAATGATTTCAGTAGTTTTCTTCCTATGAGATATCTCATCTTCTAGCTTTTTACCTGTGGCATTGGACTGAATCAAATGTACAGGCAAGGATAAACTAATTCAAACTGGCCACGCACTGTTGCCTTCTGGAAGCTTCTCTGGGGTCCCCAGCGTGATCCAGTAACAGCCAAGACATGCTGGCTTCTGAGTCTGAATGTGGATGCTGCTCAGTCTCAGTGGAACGTGAATTTGAAGAGTTAATAAATTTGTTTGGTGGTTTGCGTGTGTGTGTGTGTGTGTATGTGTGTGTGTCATTCACTCACTTTTTCCCTCACTGAGGAAACACCAAGGGCTGAACCTATATGCCCGGTGCTGCATCGTTACCTGTGAGATGCTAGACTGACCTCCATGGTGTCTCACCCCAGCTCTCTCCTTGCCTCAGGCTATCACTGGGCCAGTTGGCACAGGTGAGGACAGACATCTATCTTGCCCTTGACCGCTGAGTGGCCAATGGAAAGTGTAATGCACTGAGATACAGCACCCTGGAGCCACATGGTGAAGAGAAAGTCATTGTCACCAATTAGAGCATTTTCCTGGTGTCCCCGTGTGTAACTATAAATCTTTAAATTTTAAAACAGAAAAAATATTAAATGGCAGGCTGATGCCCTAATATGTTAATAATGATGTTCAATGTAAGTGGTCAAAATAACACCAATCAAAACACAGAGGTAGGCAAAGTGGGTTAAATTTTGTTCAAATTTAAATATTTCAACTATATGCTGTTTAGTGGAAGCTGGCTTTTAGTTCAATGGTATAGGTAGATTGAGAAAAACAGAATAGGAAAACTTATACCATGCCAATGTTAAATTAAAATTTAATAAACAGGAGAGATGCTAATACCTGCAGTAGAATTCAGAACAAAAAGTGCTAGAAATAAAGACGTTACATAATGTTAAAAGGATTGGTCCACCAGGAAGATATAATGCGCACATCAAGCAATAGCGCTCTAAAATACATGAAGCAAAACCTGGCAGGGCTGGAAGAAAAAGCACAAATCCACATTGTGCAACACTTGGGAAGAACATAGTGTCATATATTTCCAGAGTATGTACTAGATCTGATTAACACAAGCAACCAACTGCATCAATTGGTACAGATCCACCCGACAACAGCCGAATACACATTTTTTCAAGTCCTTGTAGAACATTTACCAAGACAGACCATATACGGGGTCATAGAGCAAACCTCATCAAATTTAAGAGAATGGAAATCATGCGGAATTTCTTCTGTGACCATAACAAGAACAAACTACAAATCAATAACAGGAAGACTATATGAAACTCCAAGCAAATGGAAATTCACATACTTCTAAACAATCCATGCATCAAAGAAGTTCTCCAAAAACATGTAGAGCTTAATGAAAAATTTGAAAAAACTATCAAACTCTGTGAGATGCAGCTAAAAGAAAATTCACATAAGAAATGCTTGCATTAGAAATGAGGAAAGATTTCAAATCAATAACCTAAATGTCTACAAGAAATTAAAAAAAGAAAAGCAAAATAAACCCAAAACAAGCAAGAGGAAGATAATCTCATGATAAGAGCACAAATGAATGAAATTTGTAATAGGAGATTCATAGAGAAAAATCAATGAAACAAAAAAACTTTTTTAAAAAATTATCATTACTATTTTAATCTTCACCTGAGGATGTGTTCATTGATCTGAGAGACAGAGAAACACGGATGTGAGAGAGAAACACTAATCATTTGCCTCCCAAATGTGACCCAACTGGGATTGGAACCTGCAAGGTGTTCGTGTACCAGATGACTCTCCAACTCACTGAGCCACTTGGCCAGGGCAAAAAGCTGGTTCTTAAAAAAAAAAAATCAATAAAATTGATAAGCAAGACTAAAAAAAGAAAAAGAGAAATGATGGCAATCACCATTGATAGGAATGAAATGAGAGATGATATCATTACAGATCCTACAGGTATTAGAAAGATAATAAGGAAACACTTTATGCTCATAAATTCAGCATCTTTAAGAAGTGGATTGATTCTCCAAAAACCATAAACTACCAATGCTCAAGTAGGTTAAATTCAAAATCTGACTATCTCTACCTCCACTAAGGATATTCACTTTATAATTACAGAGCTCCCTGAAAAGAACTGTCCTGGCACAGATGGTTTCATGGAACAATTGCATGTAATTACTTCAATTTAGTACAGTCTCTTCCAGGAAATAGAATTAGGGTCATATTGTCTCCAATTCTATGCCTTTTTAAAAAAAAATAAGCTCTTAATTTTAGAATAGTTTTAGATCTACAGGAAAATTATGAAGAGAGTGGAGTGAGTTTCCACATATCCCACACCCAGTCTACAGTCACGTGTCACTTACGTCCTGAGAAACGCATCATCAGGTGATTTCATCACAGCGTGAACCTCAAAAAGCGCTGTTACATACACTGTGTAGGTACAGCGGGTTATTCTACTGGGTACTACAGGCAACTGTAACACAGCACGTACTTGTGATTCTAAGTATATCCAAACCTCGGAAGGGTACAGTAAAAATACAGCATAAGAGATAAATCATGCTGCACCTGCGTAGGGCACTCCCCGTGGAGGGAGCCTGCAAGACGGGGGGTTGCTCCTGGGAGTCTGTGAGTGCCTGAGTGTGTCAGTGTGAGGACTAGGACACCCTGCACACTACTGTAGACTTTACAGACATGGGGCACTTGGGCTACACCAAGTTCCTTAAAAAATATACTTCTTTCTATAGTAATGAATTAAACCCAGGTTACTATACTGTTTTACTTTATGAACTTTTAATATTTAAATTCTTTTGTAATAAGACTGAGCTTAAAACACGAACAATTTGAGCCCTGGCTGTGTGTGGCTCAGTGGATTGAGTGCGGGCCTGTGGACCAAAGGATCACTAGTTTGATTCCCAGTCAGGGCACATGCCTGGGTTGCAGGTCAGGTCTCCAGTAGGGGGCACATGAGAGGCAACCACATGTGCATTGATGTTTCTCTCTCTTTCTCCTTCCCTTCCCCTCGCTCTAAAAATAAATAAATAAAATCTTTTAAAAATACACACAGATTGTGCAGCTATACAAAAATATGTTTTCTTTAGATCCTATTCTCTAGGCTTTTTTCTATCTTTAGAATTTATTTTTTTAACTTTTTAAACTTTTTTTGTTGAAAACTAAGACATGAACAGATGCATTAGTCCAGGCCCACCCAGGGTCCAGATCTCAGTGTTGCTGCCCTGCCCCTTCATACACACCTCCCTTCCAGCTCCACACCTGTCCCACTGGAAGGACTTCAGGGGCAGAAACACCCATGGGGCTGTCACCTCCACGACAACACTGCCACCTTTCAGGACACGTCCTGAGAACCTCCTGGAGGCTCTTCTTGAGGGTGTGTCACTCTGTTCAGAACTGTGTCTGCGGTGATGTGCCTGGTTTGTTTCTTTTTTCACCATCTATTTACCTGTAGGCATACCATGCATCGTGAGCATTCCTCTCTATCAACGAAAGCCTTTCGGTGTTGAGCTCCATTTTCAAACTTTTTAAGGAGCTTGCTGAGGCCTGCAAAAGCTCATGCTGGACCCTCCACTGTGCATTTTCTTGGAGGTGCTGCTGCTACTTCTCCTGCAGTTGCCTGGTCTCTTTCCTCTTCTCCAGTCCTGCGCTCCCATTCCAGCTCCCGCCGCTCCCCCGAGTCAGTTCCTCAGGAAGCACCGCCAGGAGCTCCTCACTGTCCCCCGCATCTGCACCAGGGTGAAGCCAGTGCTGCCTTGGCCACAGTCCTGTTATTACTGCAGCCTCCTCACCCTTGGCAAATCCTCGGAAGTCAGGGGTGAGCCCCTTGAGTGTCTTCTTCCTACTGCCATTGTTCCTATGCTCCTTGGTGACATCGCCCAAGAAACATTCTTTTTTTAAGATTTTATTTATTTATTTTTAGAGAGAGGGGACAAGAGAGAGACAGTGAGAGAAACATCTGTGTGAGAGAGAAACATCCATCAGTTGCCTGTCACACTCCCACGGGGACCTGGCCCGTAACCCAGTCATGTGCCCTGACCGGGAATGGAACCAGCAATCTTTTGATTTGCGGGTTGTCACTCAAGCAATTGAGCCACATCAGCGAGGGCCCAAGCAACACCCTCAATGCAATCACAGATGCTGTAACCCTTTGAGGACGCACAAGCATCTTCGCTGTGTCTGCCTCACATGCAGCAGTCACCTGGGCAACATCCCTCCCCAGGAAGTAGTTCTTAAAAGCTGCTACTAACTCCTCCAGCCTTTGCTTGATCAGAAGGTGAATTTGGAGGGAGAAACACCAATAAAAGGGACCATGGTCAGCTACAAATTAAATAGTGAGAGGCATGTTACTCTTCAAACAGTGCATCTCTTTAGCTGCACAGAAGTTCAGGGGCCTCTGGCAGGAGGAGCTGGCCCACCTGTGACTCCTTGGGGCTCCAGGGACACTGGCAGTGTGCACTGTGTGTGAAGGCCCCAGGCTTCTCACTGTGCCGGGCTCAGAGTAATTCAACCTGTAGCCACACTGCCTCAAGCAAGACTGCTGCCTGTCCCTAAAGGCCTGACACCTGCCATGGACACAGCCTCCTTCCGGATGGTGTCCCTTCAGGCATCCGATGCCAGAACAGGGGGTCCCGTTTCTGTTGGCCACTCACCCTGGTAAGTCGTTTCCCTCCTTGGCAGCTTTCCTAGAGTTCCCGTACACTCTCCAGCTGCCCTCACACCAGCGCTCACCAGCTCACTGGTAATGCTCATGGTAGGGAGCGAAGGATGATGCTTGAGTCATTTACACCACCCAGAGCTGGCAGGAAACTCAGCCTCTGGTAGGGTTCAGGCTTTTCTTTCAACACCGCACACTTTTGGCTTTGGCTGTGACGGTCGTCGTGCCGAGAGGGACACAGTGCTGTGTCTGGTCTTCAGTCCAGGCCAACGCAGACCCTTCCCAAATTGCTGTTGGTCTCCTGGCTTCCCTGAAACACAGCCTTGAACAGCTTCCGTCCTTTGCCTCCTGTTCTCTGGGTTGGAGCTCAGCAGAAGCGGCTGAGCCTGACTGCGAGCGGGGACACTGCGGAGTCTCCACCTCTGCAGTCCTCGCTCACCTTCAGGGACACCGCATGGCCAGTCCCTCGGGTGGCCTCTTCCTGCCACCACTGGCAGTGGATTCTGTACTCTCGGGGGCCAGGATGGACAGAACCACACAGTGTGAGATAAACCACGTGAGAAAACGTGCAATCCAGAGACGTGTGAAACAAAATACCTGAGTGCAAAGTAATGAGCAATCGGGAGAGTAAGGAAGCAGCCCCAGGCCAGAGTGTCCGTGTGACCCGGCCAAGGAGGGGCAGGGAGGTGGCGCGCCCTGTCTGCGATCTGCAGGGGTGGGCGCGGTCGCGGGTGCCTTTGGAGGGGGCATATTCATCAGTTCCACACCTTGAGCAGAGAGTTCAGACCGAGGTGGTGTACATGGTCACACGTTTCTAGCAGAGGCACATGCCACCCCTAGCTTCTTCATCGCTCAATTATTTGAGCCTTAAACCTGGGCGTTCTTGCTGTCTCCCTTCAGAAATGGGTCTCCTTAGTATTCACATCCAGGAGAGAACCATTGTATCAAAATTAAAAATCTGTTTGAGAATGAGAGCTTCTACTAAAATGAAATATGTTTGGCTGCAGCAGAGAATATGGTACTCTAGAAAGATAAACTTCTTATCCACTGTTTTAGTGCCCTGATGCCCTGACGTACAGTTTGCACAGGAAAGCCTAGATAAATGCATATTTTCCCCCTTTATTCACCAGTTTGAAGGATGCTAGGGAGCAAGCTCATTATTTTGCAAAGATGACTAATAAATTTAAAAAATCTCTCTCTGAAGGCATGGGATAAACATGCCTCAGATATTTTAATCCATCACTCTTCTCACTGAAATCAAATTGTCTTATCTTCAGCCGGTGGGAAGATACTGAAATTCCTTCCTAACTCCTCTCCCTTGGATATACCTTCAATAGTGTTTAATAGATTATTTGCATTCTGTTATAACACGTTATTCTTGGCTTATCTTGTACGTGTCCTGACTCAAACCCAGAATGACTATTTATTTTTTTAAAAGATTTTATTTATTGTTAGAGAGAAGGGAAGGGAGGAAGAAAGAGGAGAGAAACATTGATGTGCAAAAGAAACATCGATCAGCTGCCTCTCACACATGCCCCAGACCAGGGACCTGGCCCACAACCCAGGCATGTGCCTTGACAGGGAATTGAACTGGCAACCTTTTGCTTTGTGGGACAATCCACTGAGCTCCAATCCACTGAGCCACCCGGTCAGGGCAATGAGCATTTCTTTAAGGAACCCTGTTCTCTGTACTGTGAGTAGTAGCGCATCATCTGCATCCTAGCAGCACTGATTTCTATTAGATTTGACATTGTTTCTAGGCCTTTTCAGTGAGGCAATCTAGCAAGTAAGTACTTTTTTAAAGCTCAGCTATGCCTGAGTTCACACCAGTACCTTTCATTCAAATTTAGGACCGCAGAATTTTACTTAACTTTATGGGTCTTATAACTGCGTATTCTCCCTCTGGTCGCTGGAAGTCCCAGTTCCCTCATCTAATTCGTTTTCTTCATTCTGCAGCACACACATCATAGTCTCAGCATAAGAACCCAGCCCTCGGAAACCCTGCTCTGTAAGGGCCCCTTGCTGCATCTTCAAAGCGGTAGTGTTGGTGTTAAACATGTAGTCAGGAATGTGGCTAAGTATGAGCATTCCACCACAGGTTTCCAGGATTTACTTGATGATTTAAAATTGAAAGTGGAGATAATATAAGATACAAACTTATTGAGGAAATAAGGGGTTATTTACCCCAAAGGATTATTGTGTTTGTCCATGCAAATGGGCTATGGCACTGAGCTCCCAGGTGCAATTAGAGCCTGTGGGCTTCATTGCAAAGAAACTCATTTGCAATAAAGACCATCATTATCACGTAGAATACATCTCGAAGCAGGTGTTCTTGGTCCTGTGACTTCTGGAAATATTCATTTTTAGATAAATTTTAATAACTTCCTTAGTGTTAAAATCTGTCCTAGTTTACTTTCATATTATCATATTTTCACAGCCATGGCATACTTAGGTAAAAATGAATGGAATAAATAGAAATAATAGAAATAGTGAGCTACCTCTGTACTTTTTTGTTGTTGTTGTTGTTAAGTAGGCCACAGTCTTCCACTAATGGGGGCATTGGAGAGGGTTCAGTTGCTAAGAAGCCTCATAGAACCCAGAAAGCCTACAAAGCCATCGCTTCTTTATTGCAAGAAAAAGATTCAATAGAGCAGCAGTGTTAACGGAAGGCTATACGTGCCAGTCGAGGGCCCTCTGTGGTGCAGAGCAGCCAGGCGCCACATGCAAACATGTGACCAGCCCAGGAAACAAGGGCGTGCACACGGAAGCCCTGGGCCCGGAGAGCCCAAAGTCTCGGCATGGTCAGGATATGGTATATTTTGTTGGTCTGCTACTGCCACAGAAGCTACCCAGCTGCAGATACTGCTGCAGTTCTCAGCCTCACAGTTATCAGTAAGCAGCGCTGAGAAGCTGGTGCGGCCACCCCCAAACCCTCGGGATCTGGGTTTCTCATCAACATTGTCCATTACTTCTCATGCCTTGACTAGGAGCTTGGGTGAACCCAGACCTGCTGTAATCAACCCTCATGACGTACCTTTGCATTCAGCACTATTCCAATATGTTTTCTCAATAAACATTTACTTTTAAATGGGCTTTTCCAAACTTCTTTCATGTGTTTGGAAACACAGTCAACTTTTCAAAGTTCACAGTTTTTAAATCAAGGCAGTTACTTTCAGATCTTAAAAATAGGCCCTGGCCACCTGGTGGCTCAGTTGGTCAGAGCATTGTCCTGTACACCAGAATGTCTTAGGTTCGAGTCCTGATCAGGGCACGTGCCTCGGTGGTAGGTTCAGTCCCTCTCAGGGTGCATATGGGAGGCTACCAATCAGTGCTTCTCTCTTTCTCTCTTCTCTCTAATTAATAAATACATCCTTGGAGGATTCAAAAAATCTTAAAAGTCGGATTTGACAGAGCTCTGCCCCCCATTTTCCCCTTTACAGAAGAAATAATAGCTCCTCCAATCTGTGTGTTTATGACTTTTGTCCATATACATTCCCAGGGTGTGTCATACTCTTGTCACTCTAAGTTCAGTTCCAAAAAACTAGAAATATGTACTGTCTATTTCATCCGAGGCACAGTATTTTCATTAAACAAGAATTCTAGTAAAACAGTATTAGTACTGCCACTTCTATTACTATTACTGCTGCTACTAAGAAAAAAAAGAAGGTGGAAGAAGAAATACAATTACCATTTAGGTGTGAAACTCTCCTAAATACTGTACAAATAGTAACCCACTTAATCTGACAATTCTTCGAGGTAGGTCATATCATCGTTTTGATTAGGTGAGCAAATTAAGGCAGAAGAAGATTAAGCAATAGTCCAAGATCTCAAAGCTAATGAGGGGAAGGAGACAAAATTTATACCAAGGCAGTCTGGCTATAGAGAACAGTCTTTGTTTCATACCTTGAACTCCCTTTTGTGTTCTAATTGAATTGACTAATTTCCCGAGAAAATGTACTCCCCGAAAGTCTTACAGATGTAAATTTCTATTGATGTGAATACTTTATTTTGGCAAACTCCTTCTCATGGCTTTGGCTTACAGATCATTCACTCCGTCTGTAATGTGGTTGTTGACTGTCTGCCAGGTAACAAGGCCCTGACTGCATTCAGGGTTGAGTCTCCCAAAGGGGCTCTGGGGGGTGATACGTATCAGAACTGGGCATGGCTCTCCGAGGCCGGTAAGTGCAGAAACGATGATGCGTTAACTAACATGGCACTTCTTTCAGTTCACGAAGAAAGGACGTGCAGCCCGAGATGCTCGCCCTTCCCGCTGCTTCCACCACATATGCCCCATTCATCCCTGTGTGGTTTGTGCTTTTCATCCTAGATTGAGAATTTTTAATTTGATCCTAAGAGTTTGTATACCATTAGGGTTGGTGCACCATTCTGACCTTTTGAGACTACATTTTAAAAAACATTTCCACCAACTGGCTTTCCCTCCAAATAATGGGTCTGTGTGCTGGAGGAGGGGGCCCCACCGCATGCAGGCAGCCTGGCTGCAGAGCCCTATGCCAGCACCATCCACAGGTCTCACACTAACAGGTGGCTCTGCAGCAGGAGTCTCAAGCCCAATGAGGTAGATAGGAATGTGATGACTCTGCCCCTAACAGGTTCCATTCACTCCCCCTTTATAATTCATGTTGGTATTTTGAAAATAGACATTCAGCACCCCAAGCAAACAGGAGGATTATTTCAGAAGCATCAAGGTGGTCTCTGATTCCAATCTCACCCACCCCTGTAGGATGTCAGGCACAGGTCTGCTGGGCCTAGCTCCCGGCGATGGCTTGGGCCTTGGGGCGGCCATCCGACCTTCTTCTGAGACCCATCCAAACCTCACATGTGGATTCTGCCTGATGTGGCATGTAGGCAATCTCCCTCTTCCTTTCTTTTATTTGGGGTTGGAATATGCTAATGAGTCATGTAGGTGTGATCATGTGTTCACGAAAAGGAAAAAGATGAATTTTTTACCTTTTAGATATATCGTTCTGGTGGTTGGATATAGTGACACATGTCGTTCGCCATAGCCTACAGTAAGACAATGGATGTTGATTAAGCACCAGCCAGAGTCTTGAGTGATTGGTACAGTGAGAGAGAGAAAGATAACTGGGATCAAACTCTGCTCTCAAATGGCTCAGTGTCTTGTTAGGAAATGCACACCCACCAACGTGGTGTCTTAGAGTTTGAGGCTGCGTAGGACAGGACCCAAAGGAGTGAGTGTAGCTGAGAGGTCACCAAGGTTACTGTGGGGTGACTGGTCACTGAAGGAGTTAGAGAAGTTGACCCCTGACCCATTCCTGGAAGGTGCTGTCCATCCATCCATCCATCCTTTCCTCCATCCATTCATCCATCCATTTATCCTTCTTCCCTTACTTTCTTCCATCCATTTATCTTTGCTTCCTTCCTCCTATCCATCCATCCATCCATCCATCACCTATCTTCTCATCCATCCAGCCATCCTTCCTTCTGTCCTTCCTCTATCCATCCATCCTTCCATCTGTCCACCTACCAGATCCGTTCTATTGACTGACATAGACCTACCTGGGAAGCCTGTGTTTCCGTGGGTGAATTATGATTGGGATGAGGAGGGTGGCCTGTGTGGGGATCACAGGGCAGCAGTGAGGGGGCTCGCCTTCAGAGCGGTTGGACGTTCAGAACATGGTGCGATGGCATCTGTTTGTGTCCTTCTGGGGCCTGGGGCAAATGACCACATCAGTGATTTCTACCACCATAGACACTTGGGGCTGCTGTAAAACTGGTTTTACCTGTGAATCACAACTGGTGGAATGGGATCATTGAAACAACTGGCTAAGCACTTATATCTATTTACCTCATTTGTGTTTAGTTCCCTGGCATTTTAGCTCCTGGCATCTTCCCTGCAGCCCTGTGATGTCTTATTACACCCACATCACAAATGAGGAAAGGGCCTCTGGGGTGGGTAGGACCGAACCAAGCCCCGGCCATCTTCTGCTCCAGGAGCCAGCTGCCCCTGGCTGAGCATCCTGTTGCTCAGCAGAGTCATGTTCCACAGGATGAAGGAAGGGCTCGCTGTGTGGTGTGACCAGGGGGACTGAAGGAGAATCAAGGCCACCCAGGATGGGCCGTGACCATGGGTCACCACCGCTCATGTCCCGTCATCCTCGATTATCACAGGTTTTGCCAGTTTGTCTTTCACTGACAGGAAATGGACCCTGAAGTGGGACGGAGTGTCAGTACTTGGTGTGGATGGGCGGGGGGGGGGGGGGGGGGGGGGGGGGGGGGGGGGGGGGGGGGGGGGGGGGGGGGGGGGGGGGGGGCTGTGGGCAGCTTGAGGCCTCTCAGCCCCAGTGCGGCGGCTTCCCTGTGCTGCCTGCTCGCTCTCTCCACCCGCACAGGAGCTTTGGGAGCTGCTCTGCTTCCTTTGAAAGCACATGCACTTCGAAAGCCTGTCCTACCTTTTCCTTTTCTTTCTGCTGAGCTGCTGAGGTGACTTGTTTGATGCCTTATAATTACATTTTCACCCTAATTATAGCTACTGCTTTCTAAATTATTCAACTCCATCCAACAGGACCCTTACTGTTTGCTCACTAGTCAGTGTGGCTTCCTTTTCCCCAAATGGGCCTCAGACACTGGGCTGCACCCCCAAACACCTTCATTTAATTGTGCCACCTCTTCCCATCCCAGAGATTTGGGGTGAGGGCATGCCAGAGGACTTTTTTTCTTGAGCAAAAAAGCTGAAATCTATCATGATAGATAGACTCAGCCGCTGCTGTTGTGCTATAAAGGGTAATTCCAAGACGGGCAAAGAAATAGCTTCGTTAGCTGGAGAGCCGTATTCCTCAACGTGTGATTGTCTCTCAAAGCCAGATATGGGGGAGGGGGGACGGTCACACCGTGGCCACCACACGTCTGTGCAGCTGACCCGGAGCCTGCTTAGAACCCTCGTAAACACCACAGGCAACGGCAGATCCCACTCTGCGTCCGCTGGCCCTTAATAGGATCAAGGGCAGATAAGCTCTGTTAGGAGCTTGAAAATGACAAATGACAGTAAAAAGACAGAACCTCTGAGTGAAACAACAGCAAAGGTGATTGGAGGCCGGTGCCCCCAGCCGCGGAGGAGTGGGCGGTGCTTCTTGTTAGCCCACACCCAGGGGGACATGGGGAAGCGGGATCTCCTGTACTTACAACGTCCAGCAGCCCAGCCGCAGGTGCACAGAATGGGGCTTTGCGTTTTCTGCTGTTTACTAAGCACGCTACGCGCAGTCTCCTATAGCCTTGAGGTAAATATTACCGCCCCAGTTCACAGGTGACAAAGCTGGGCTCAGAGGGGCTGGGAAGCTTAGTCATGCAGCACACAGGCAGGCAGAATCCCCATCTGATGCTGTCTGACTGTGGATCCTTCTTAATTTAACACTCAAATCACGTGGAGAGACCTTCAGCCATCAAGTCTTTGGTGCCCACAGTGATTATGGTGCTGCCCTCGCTGTGCTGCCAGGTCTGCGCCTTCTGACCTCCTTCCAGATTGCACTGCTTGGCTGTGGTCCATGCAGCCAGCTGGCTAGTAAGGCCATGGGGGTCACTTCCGTGTCTTAGCGTCACGTGGCCGGTGTGGGGCCCTCTACGTGGAGGATCATCCCTATTGTTGAGCAAGTCCACAGCAGGAAGGCATAGTGCTTCGCCCACCCGCCCGCTCGGGACAATGTGGAGCCAGTGAGAAATGACATTTCTGGTTCTGGACCCCTGAAATCATGGGTTGTCTTTTGCGACCGCTGCAACCATTGGTGATGGATTCAGAAATTGGTCCAGGGACTAGATAACATAATAACCAAAAGCCTAAAATGTGCAGCATTGCTTTCGAGTTGACAGTGGGTGACAGGGTAGCTGCTCCCTGGGACTAACAGCCCCTTGATCAGTGTGATGTGGTGATGGAAAGCATGGTTTTGCTGGGCAGCAGCTTGGGAAGCATCAGGTACGATGGACCTGTGAGTGGCAGAGATATCAGAGAACTGATGTCAGTGGCACCTGTGGCATGGCATTGCTTGCATTTGACAAAGCATTTCAAGGAAAAAGGTGACACCGCCCCCCCGCCCCCCCCAAAAAAAAACAGGTGGATTTGCAAGCAGAAATGTGTGGCAGTAAAGGCAGTGCACAAATTCAGGAACTTAGTGGTGGGAAGAGGCACTTACTTCTCAGTTCCAGACTCTGAAGGACAAAACCAAGAGCACTTGGGCCAGTAAAGTCTGACCTCAGTGAACCCAGGACAAGCACCCCATCGGGGCTGTGGCACCCATAAACCTTCCCACAGGATATGAAAGCTCAGCAGGAGCTATAGAGGTGGCTCTCACTGGAGCACCCCCCACTCCAGAACAGCCCCACACCCCAGGGCACCCACACATCACAGAGCACCCCACACCCCGGAGTACCCCCATACCCTAGACACCTCAGAAGAGAGCTGCGGGCCCAGCTGCTGGCGGCACCATGCTGCTGGTGGCACTGTGCCTACCAGGTTTCAGGAGACCTGCAAAACACATGAACCCAAACTAAGTGTCTGTGGCTGTTTGCAACTTAAAACTCCCCATTAACCAAGGCCTATGAGCAGGACCAAGAAGTTAGCTGTGCCCCATGAAGGGATGCTCTCCAGTGCTTACTAGACAATGGCCCAAGGAAGAGGAGAGATAAGGAAACTCCATCCTGCCTCTGGGATCAGAGTCCAGGCCACATGGGACAGTGCACTGGGGAGACCCTGTGAGGGAACAGTGGGGACCTTTCCCAGAGCCAGTGCCCCTCACAGCATTGCATGGCTCTCTGCTCACGATCACTGCAGTCACCGGGGGTGGGGGGTGCAGTCGCAAGGCAGGTAACATGTCACTTTTGTTGTAAGTCTGCGGATCAAGAAGATCACATCCAGGACAGGACTGACAACTAGCACACGTTGCACAGAAATGCTGGAGCTCCCAGCCTGGTGCCATGAGGAGAAAGCCCTGTGGGCTGCCATCCTGGAGATCGGAGGGCTCCTCGTGGAGGCCGCGACTGCACCCCGGAGCGTGGCATCTCAAGACTGGTAAGGGCGCAGGCCCGTGGATGGAGACCGTGAAAGGAGATGCACAGGGGTAGGTTGGACATGGAAGGCAGCGACATCAACATGTCTAGCAGCCTGTAGAGGGAAACCCTTCTTCCCACCTCTAAACTCTGCCATGACGGACTGTGCATCCAGCGAAGGAGACTGCACGGCTATAATGAACTGTGCACGGAGGAATACCACACAGCTCATTGTTCTAGAAGGCCATTTTGATCTTTTTTTTTTACTTAATTTTTATTGTTTATTCTATTACAGTTGTCCCAATTTTTTCCCTTTTGCCCCCTCTTTTTTTAGTCACTTACGGTTGTTGACAGTGTTAGCTGTGGACTCGTCATATATGGCCTTTATTCCTTCCAGCCCCAGAGTGTTTGTCACACAAGAGTGCTGAATTCTTTCAGATGCTTTTTCTGCATCTGTCAAAATGATGGTGTGGGTGTTTTTCCTTCATTCTGTAAATGCACGGCCATGCGCTGATAATCAATGTTGAGCCACCCGTGCTTTCCTGTAATAAACTCCCCTTGGCTATGGTCCATCATCCTTTTAATGTGCTGTTTAATTCTGCTTGGTGATGATTCATTGAGGATTTTTGTATCGATGTTTGTAAGGGGTATTGGCCTGTAGTCTTCTTGTCTTGTAGTGTGTATAAGTCTGGAAGTGCTTCCTCCTTTTCAAATTTTTGGGAGTATCTGTGGAAGATTGGTCTTACTTCTTCATTAAATGTTTGGTGGAATACACCAGTGAAGCTGTGTGGTCCCAGGATTTTCTTCTTGGGGAAGTTTTAGGTGGCCAGTCCAGTCTGCGTAGTAGGTACAGGTCTGATCCAATTTTCTGTTTCTTCATTATTCAGTATTGATAGGTTGTGTCTCTGGGAATTTTTTCCATTGCATCTTGGTAACCCAATGTGTTGGTATATGGTATTTCATAGTATTTTCTTGTAATCCTTTATATTTCAGTAAAACAGGTTAGAATAGCTCATCTCTTTTTTTTGGTTGAGTTTTTCTTCATTTTTCTTTGTCAGTCTAGCTAAAGTCTTACTAATTTTGTTGATCTCTTCAAAGAATTGACTCCTGGTTTTGTTGATTTTCTTTATTGTTTTTGTATTTGCTATTTCATTTATCTCTGCTCTCAACTTTTTTGCTTCCTTCTGCTAGCTTTGGGTTTAGTTTGTTTTTATTTTTCCATTTCTTTAAAGTGTAAAGTTAGGTTGTTGATTAGAAATACTTTTTTTTTTCTTTTCTGTAACAAAAGCATTTGCAGCTCCACTTCCCCCAGCCTTGCTTTGGCTGCATTGTGTAAGCTTTTGTTTGTGGTATTTTAATTGTCATTACTCTCAAGAGGTTTTCATACTTCCCTTGTGATTTCTTCTTTGATCCATCGGTTGTCTAAGAGTATGCTGTTTAATTTCCATATATTTGAGAAATCTCCAGTTTTCCTACTACTTTTGATTTCTAGTTCCACTCAATTTCTTGAGGTTGCTTCCCCCAAACTATAAAGAACAGAAAAGTGAATATGGTCATACTCGATTCTTAGTATAAAACTGGCTTTCTGATAGAAAATGCTTCCTTTCGACATGCCTGTTGAGAAATTGCCATATTATTTTATATAATGGATTTGGATTTGTTATTGTTTTGTGCCTTTCTTGAATTAATACCTACAAATTGCCAGGTTCTTTACTGTTAAACTCCTTTTTCCTTAGACCATTTTTTATTCATGAGGACCCTGCTCTGGGGGTGTTGCACCCACGGTTTCAGAGCTATGGGGCAACGCCCCGTGGCCACGGTCAAGGTCTTTTGGAGCAGCCTGTGGATTTCTGGCATCTCAGCTGCCAGCTGGAAATGTTCCTCCTCCTCTCTGCGCCTTCCCACCTCCGGACAGGCTCCTGATGAAACGCTTTCATAGCGACAAAGGCCAGTTGCCCTGCTTCCAAGTATATAATTTGCTTCCTGAAATCCAAATACAAACCGCTCTGGGAGAGCTTTTTTAAAATATGTATGACAATGGAGTCTTTCTTCATTAGGCAGTTCGTGGTGAGTTGTTTGAATTTTTCACCTGCAAGGCTGAAGAGCACACTGTTACAAGCTTCCAGTTCTGTGCACCTGAGCGTGATGTTAGTGAACATAAATATCTAGGTTCATCTTAGAGTTCACACTGACTAGGGTTTACGTTTCAACAAGATCCATACACCTCTGCAGCTTAAAAAGGTCTCACAAGATAACCAAATAGTTTAAATTATTTGAACTGCTTGCATTTGAAGCATTTACACTTCAAAGAAATAGCAAAATAAAAACAAACTAAACCCAAAGCTAGCAGCAGGAAGCAAAAAAGATCGGAGCAGAGATAAATGGAATAGAGAATAGCAAAATAATAAAGAAAATCAACAAAACCAGGAGTCAATTCTTTGAAGAGATCAACAAAATTAGTAAGCCTTTAGCTAGATGTTCAAAAAAAATCAAGATCTCTTTACTCACAAACCAAATGACTTAGTACAGCATACCATTTGTCCCTGAGGCATAAGGACCTCCCTATAACTCCATCATTGGCTGTTTACCACCCAGCCCCTATGGAAAAGCCGGTGTCACATCTCTGAGCTTCAGCAGAACTTCCGGCCCCCCATTCCTATATGCCTGAGAGGATCACTCATGGAGGAAGTGGCCTGGGCTGCCTCCATGGCAGGCCTGAGACCAGAGTGGAAATGTACATCGTCAGCTTCAACATACACACAAACTGAAGGGCAGGTACTGGGTTCTAAGCAGTACAGGATTTGTCCAAAAGGCTCAGAAACCCTTGTGCTTGAAGCGTGGCCATTTCCTGCACTCCCCGCTCACCACAAAGAAAGGTATCCCCTCTCTGGATCTCTGACAGGGGACCCCCAAGGCAGCCTTAGTTAGTGCCACCTTCTCTGCTCAAGCCTACCACCATGGTGACTGTCTGCTCAGTTCAAGGTGGGCCTCCTCTGCTTGGCTTGTGTGACAGTCCCCTGGTCTGCCCACTGCCCTTGCTGCTCCCCATTGCTGAGGCCCTGTGGTCACCACACCAGCCTCTGGCTCATTCCCACCTTGTCTGGCTTATACTTTTGCCCCACTCCCCCACCACTGGTCACTGTCCCCTGTTTTCTATGATTCAAGGGCTTATTAGTCATACATGCAAAATGTGCTGTTAATTGCATTAGGAAAAGATCAGAGTAAAAACACAATTCTGCAACTGCCCACTTAAAACATGTCGCTCTAGTAATCGAAAGGTCCAACTTCGTGTTCTTGCCAGTGGGTAAGTTGTACAGACTTTGTTAGCGCAAGCACGGGAGTTATGGAACCCCCGCCTGAAGGTGCGTGCTAGACGGAGCTGCACGGAGCATTTCCCCATGCAGGGGGCAGAGGAGGGCCAGCCTTGGTCAGGTACATGGTTGGGGGTCTGATGAGACAGTGATGCTAAAAAGGTTCATTGCTTAAGAATACCTAAAAGGTTTTTAAAAACTTGCCTTGATTGTGTGTCTCAGTGGGTTGGGCATCATCCAACAAACTGAAAAGTCACTGGTTCAATTCCTGGTCAAGGCACATGCCTGGTTTGTGGGCCAGGTCCCCAGTTGGGGGTATGTGTGAGGCAACCGGTAGAAACATCTCTTTTTCTCCCTCCCTTTCCCTCTCTCTAAAAATAAATAAAATCTTAAAAAATAAATAAAATATTTAAAAAACTGTAAAGATGTAACATGTGATTTTTACATCTAGTTACTAGAAAACCAAGAAAGCACTTACTAGCTTTGAATAAAGGAACATGGAAACAGGAATGTACTTTTACTAATCTACAAAAAATTTCTGATACATTATCAAGAAAGATTTCCTACAGAGACACACTACTCACCGAGAAGGGTTTCTTTAAGAATAGCACTTCCTCAGCAGCCTTGGGAAAGACCAGTTCAAAGGTGAATTCAATGCCCAATTTTGAGAGGGATCACAGGTTTAAGAAAAAGGAAAGGCTTAAGAAAACACTTGACTGATTAATAGCAACTTTCTTTATCATCTACTGCATTTGACAGTACAATTAAAATTTTACCTGTGACACAGTTTAATTATTATGTGTATGATGTGCTATAAATTAATCTCCACTTTGTAATCTTTTAAAGATTTTATTTATGTATTTTTAGAGAAAGGGAGGGAAAGAGAGGGACAAAAACATCAATATGTGGTTGCCTCTCCTGCGCCCCCTCCTGGGGACCTGGCGCAACCCAGGCATGTGCCCTGACTGGGGATCGAACTGGTGACCCTTTGGTTCGAAGGCCAGCACTCGCTGAGCCACACCAGCCAGGGCCTCCACTTCGTATTTTGTCCAAATACTGTCTTCATACTTTGATCACGTCAAGTGCTGCACTCACTGAACCCCAGCGCGCCCATGGCTAGAGCAGAACCCGGGAGTAAGAGCTCTGCTCGAAATGGGGGCCAAAGCTAATATACTGATTTCTTTTAAAATCTCATTATGAAATCCAAAAGATTGATCTGAAGAGCTGAGTTGTTACACTCATTCCATTACGATGTACAGGACAATGTTCGGTGCCCACGTGGGCTGATAAATTATATAATGCATTCCACAGCAACAGTTCGTAGAGGAGGCTGTACTCTTCTATGTGAAACTCGTTAGAAAGTGTCTGCCTTTCTACCTGCAGAAGCTACAAGGGTTTGTCTTCTCAAAGACAAAGGTCTTTAAACAGTTTAGTGCTTCATGTTCTTAGCACAATAATGCAGCTTCATTCATGAGGTGTTGTGACAATTCTGAATCTCAGCAGGAATAGGAGCTTTTGAAAAATAAGGCTTTAAGAAAGCTTGTTATCTTAGGTCTACATAATGAATGTGAACGTTTGAACTCTTATACTTATTTGTTTAAATGAAAACTAAAAATTACTGTTTGGTTCAAAATGGTTTTATGGAAAAACTAACCTGTAACCAAAACTTGACATTGAGTGTGAACACCTGATCTTTCCCTGGCAAAGTGTATGAGGGCACCCAGGGGCCAACGCGGCGGGGAGAGGCGCCCCCGTGCGGAGAACACCTGGAATAGCTTCCTCAAACCCTGTCCGGGAGTAGAAAACAGAAAACTGTATAAGAGCAACAATTAAAATAAAAATTAAAAAAAAAAAAAAAAAAAAAAAAAAAAAAAAAAAAAAAAAAAAAAAAAAAAAAAAAAAAAACCCTGTCCGGAGGCCTCGCTGTGTGAGAGCTCAGCACTCACCCAGGCTGCACCCTGCTGGTGGGTGAGGGGCGCTGGCTCCTTCAGGCTCTCAGTCCTGTCTTTATCATCCATAAGATCAAGCTCAGTCCCCACCAGGAAGGAAGATGGGAGTGTAGGGATGATGGTGTTGCACTTCAGGATGTCACTTCGCACGAACATTTTCAAATGATGCAGGACTCACAAAAGTAAGCAAATGAAGAATACATCTGTCTGCAGTGAGGACTGGGGATGTAACCTATTGTAATCTTCTTGTCCAGCTGGATCCAATCAGCCCAGATTCACCGGGTTTCCATCCGCCATAACATTGGCAGAATAGCTGGCAAAGACAGTGGGGATATATTCTTCAGGAAGTTCATTGGTTGTGTAATGGATCAGTGGCCAAGCATTACCTACAGCTCTGCCTCCCACTCCCACACGCCGGATGGTGGGCTCCAGACATGGTAGGCAGGGAGGTGTGTGGCTGAGGGCAGCAGGGTGCAGGGTGCCAGGGCCGCTCTCCACGCTCCCTCACCCTCCACCAGCAGAAAGCCGAATCCCAGCAGTGGCCACCACCCAAAACTGGGGAAAACTGCAGAGAACACGGGTACACATTGTCCTCATTCTGGAGGTCTGTTCTCCAGATCTGTCTCCTCCAGGAAGCCTTCCTGGACTTTTGCTCACATTGGTCTCACCTTATGCAGAGATCCCATTGTACTCACAGGTGGCATTGTGCAATGAATACTTTCTGCAAAGCATATGACACGATGACCAAAAAATGTCCTGTCTAAGAAAATCTCAGCTTCCTTGAGAGCTGTTCTGAGGCTTCTGTGTTACAGCCCCAAATCTCACAGGACAGATCCTCCACTGATTAAAAACAAAGCAAAAAAAAAAAAAGATACACATTTCCTGGAGTTCATTAATGGTATTCCCCACATTAGAGTCAATTTTCCCAAGTGTGCTGAGAGTAATTATCACTGTAAGTGACAATATGACACTTTCAACATCACACAAAGCAAGGTCAGTAATTTCCTCTAAAATTTTGGTTCGCAAGCCTCATTATACTGGTCAGCAAATGTGTGTGTTCAGCTATGGCGAAGAGAAATAAATCATCAGTTGCTAAGTAGGCGGAGATGCTTCTTCTCTATTGCAGTGAATTTTGCTACTTTACATAATGTGATTGAGATTTTGTGTGTGTGTGCGTGCGTGCGTGTGTGTGTGTGTGTGTGTGTGTGTTCCTACTGAAACACAGTGAACTAGCAACTGATCTTAAAGAGGAAAACATCAGGTACCTTGGGGAATAAACAGAGTGTGTGGCCCGGCAGAGCTCCTTTGTGTGAATGGGTAAGGGCCGCTCATCCTCCCGAGCAGCCTCTGTCACTTCCTGGAGGACAGTCTGTTCTCATAAACCCCATCTTAATTGTGTCGCAGTGCCTTCCCTACAGCTCTGGCTACCCCATCCGGGTTCAGACCCTCAGGGGGCTCATTTTCATGTACCGCGTCTCCAGCAGTGTGAGCCTGGGCACTGACTTGAGGTCTCTCGTGAGAACTAAAGGAGGAGAAAGAGAGCAGTGCAGCCTGAGTCCATGCTCGGGAAGCCTCTATTCCTTCCTGCCCTCTTCCTGGGCATTGTGAAGGTCTGACAGCACCCTGTGGGGTGGGGCGGGTGGATGTTCGCACCGGGTCCTGAAGCGGAAGGGGGAGAGGCTCCATCTTTTAGCTGTAACCACACCATGTATGCAACAAGCATGGTGGATCGTGAATTAAATACGAATATGGGCATTAAACACCGTATCTTTTATAAGGCTTTGAGAAGTCATTTTTGGCCAAACGACTTATGCAGGTTGGCCTTCAGAAGGTGGAAATTTGGAATTGAATTCTATAATGACTGCTGTGAAATGTGACTGGGACATGCATAGTGTTGAGAGAGTGATTTTCAGGAAATCTTTTCTGGCCACGCGTCCCAGTGCTCCGGAGTTGTGTGTGAGGACATCGGTCTCAGGGTGGCTGTGCTAGTCCTCACCATCCCTTGTGTCTCTCCAGCTTCTGATGAGAAGGCTGAGAGCTGAGGTGATATTGGTGAGGGGGTGGGACCAGTCACAGACCCCGAAGACTGGCCCCCTGTCACGTGGTCTCTTGCCACAGCATCACAGGTCAGTGCATCCTGCTCTCATTCTGTGGAAATGGGTATAAATTCTTTTAAAAAAATTAAAGATTGCATTTTTTCATTTATGTTGTTCTGGATATAGTACTCTAATTTTACTCCAAGTCTAGAAAATGGGAATCAGTCCTCGATCCCTCTGCATTGGCCCCTCAGTCACAAGGTCTGCCAGCTGCACCACCTGAGTCCCCCCGTGCCACCCACCTGCCCCCCACCTCAGGCCTCACCACTGGTCTCCGCAGGGCCTGCCAGTGGGGCTGCCTCCAGAGAGCCACCCTCCAGACCCCTCCTCTGATTAAAACACTGTCATGGCCCCCACTTGCTTCTCTCAGAGAACAGCCCACCAGCCTCCCTGGATGCACAGGATGCCCTACCACGTGTATCGGGCTGCTCTCCCTGTCTCCTCCTGGGCAAACCACCTATGAACAGTTCTCAGTCATCCTAACACCCTGGGCCTCTGTCTGCGGGGCTTTTCTGCCCGTGGCCTCCTGGATTCCGGAATGACACCCCAGGCAGCCTTTTCTGAGCTCTGGCCCCCAGCCCCAAGGTGAGCATTTATTCTAGCCTCACAGGCATCGTCTCTGCCACCTCCCGCACTAGGACTGTGACTTCCGGTTCCCTCCTATGGCCATCTCCCACGACTGCACGTTGTCCAGCGTAGTGCATCCGAAGTAAAAGTATGTGGACAAATGAAGAGTCCTTCCCCATAACAATGGAGAGATGGAGAAACCTCAGGAGAGATCGCGGTGAGGCAAAGCAATCGATGCAAAGTCTCCAGATGAGAAGATCGAAACTGTCAAACAAATTCAGAAGGAAGCCAGGAGAAGGAGGCAGGTCCCCACAGTGCGGGTGACCAGAAGGCCCAGGTAGCTGTCCTGGAAAGATGGCCCTTCCTAAGCCAAAACACACTTGTGGGTGTAGGTTTGGAACACTAAAGCAAAGCTTCGCTCTGTTAGGTCATCGAATTGTAGATGGCCTAAGGGGAAATGAATGTGAAACTGAAGGTCAAGATTAAAGTAGAAGCAATAATGCAGTTCCACATCAGCGCTCCGTGGTTTTCACATCCTACTTGTTGACACCTTCACTCATGTAAGAGCAAATTCATGCAATTGTCCTTTTGATGTAATAACTACCTCAATCTCCTTTAATGTCAGGTTTTTTAACCACTCTGCACATCTTTTCTGGAGAAGGACATCTAACGTACAACAAACTGGGGCAAACACCACCCAGAAGTCCTGTGACACCGCTTTGGACTCCGACTCCCTGTCATTGCTGTTTTCTCAGAGTTCACAGGAGTCAGTCTGGAGGTGGGGCAGGGGGAGGCGGACTTGGGCGCAAGTGGTTTTCCCTTTTAGAAAGCCACCAACGGTCTGTATAGAGGGACTTCATCTGGTCTCTCTCTCTCTTCTCTCTCTCTCTCTGTTTTGGTTATGGTGAATGAGGAAGGTTGATTTTGTTTTTGTTTAAGATAAATAATTCTTTTGCTTTCTACTTGTTGATCTGCAGCTCTGAGGTCTATGACAGTCCTTTATTAAGATCTGACATAGCAGGTTGTACCTTGTGACATAAGATGGCCCTGGCTGGGTGGTTCAGTCGGTTGGAGCATTGTCCTGTACACCAAAAGGTTACAGGTTTGATTCCCTGTTGCAGCACATACCTAAGTTGTGGGTTCGATCCCGGGGCGGGGTGTGTATGGGAGGCAGATGTTTCTCTCTTTCTCACTTCCTCTCTCTTTAAAATCAATAAACATATTTCAAAAAAATTTAAAAAGGACATAGTGCAGCAACACTTTTGTAAATACATCTACTTTTCTGAATTTCATTTTGTATTCATTTAACTTGGTATTCCTATCCTTACATTACTTGTAAATATTTTAAAACCTAACAAAAAGTCTTGTCTCCCTCCTTCTGCCCTTTCTCCCCCCCCCAACAGCTGTATCCGTAGTTCAGAATAATCTGTGTCTCCTTCTTTGATTCACTGAGACACAGGCCACTGACTTCCTGAGATGGCTGCAGGGGACTTGCCGGCCCCCTCCACCACCCCGGCCCTCCCTATCCAACCGCGTCTCCATGGGAAAAACACAGAGTTAGTTTTCATTCTTTGGACTGTGTAAATTCTGTTCACTCTGGGGCCAGCGCACTGTAATTACATGTCCTTTCTCATCAAACTCTGTTTTTTCTTGGAATCAAAAATTGACTTTTTTCCTACTAGACTCCATTTTCTTGGAAAACATCACCAAATCAACCTACGCCCTCCAACAGCTTGTCATATGCTTCTCAGGGGAGTCTCTGCATGGTCTGCTCTATCTAATGAGGTCCCGCCCACCCGCTGAGGGCACAGCCTTGTGCTTACTGGGACAGGCTAGGGGTGGGGGCCGTGCTGGGTCCCACAGACACCTGTCACACTGGGGTCTCCCTGAGCATCGAAAGGAAAATGTCCCCTCCCTCCAACATTGGACACCCTTCATCCAGAAAGACCATTGCCCCTCAGGATGTGAGGGCGGTGCCACCATCCCTCAGTTTCCCTTGTTAAAGAATTCTGGATCATTCTGATTAACTGTCCCTTTGTCCTGTTGTTCTCTCCGGAGGCGTTGGGAACTTCCTTTTTACTTCTGATACCCTGAAATTTTACTATGGTATGACTAGACGTGGGTGTTTTTCATTTATTATCTTATGAGTTTGGGCAAACCACTTCAGTCTTAGGTATACTCTCTCTGTTCTGAAATTTCATGTTGTATTTAATCGGTAGTTTCCTTGCCACCGTGTGTTTGGCCTCCCTTTCTGGAATTGATATTAACTCTGCACTGGATCAATCATTTAATATTTTTTTCATTACTGCTTTAGTGTTGACTGTCTTCCCTTCTGGGAAATTTCAACAATTTTAATTTACACATTTCTATTGAATTTTTTATAAATTATCTTATATAGTTTCTAAGACTTATTTTCTTGTTCTCTGATTGTTCCTTTATAACAGTATTTCATTTTTATGTTATGGAGTCATTGACTTCTTTTATCTCTCTGAGAATATTAATTATGGTAACTTTGATGTTTTTCCCCCATACTTTGTATTATTTATCTATTCATTTTGTTGTCCGTTTCATGGTTTTGGTTCTCTGATTTTTTTTAAAAGATTTTATTTATTTATTTTTAGAGTGGAAGGGAAGGAGAAAGAGAGGGAGAGAAACATCAAGGTATGGTTGCCTCTCGCATGCCCCCTACTGGGGACCTGGCCTGCAACCCAGGCATGCGCCCTGACTGGGAATTAAACTGGTGACCCTGTGGTTTACAGGCCAGCACTCAATCCACTGAGCCACACCAGCCAGGGCTAGTTCCCTGCTATTTGACTGCCATTTATATTTGAGAATGAGACACTAAACAGTTGATTAAAATGCCCCTCTGTGTGGCTGTGGGTGGGGTGGGGTAGGGTGTACAGACCTCAGAGCTTCACGATACACTTATTGGGACTTTTCCTTGGGGACCTACAGTTTTCAGCCTTCGCTGCACTTATATTTCGCTGTTGTTGCTCTATGGTTGTCCAGCCAGAAAAGCAGGCTCATATGTCCTCCCTTGGAGTGGGTGGGGGTGGTGCAGGGCAGCACAGCCATGGATAGAAGCGTAGCTTCTGACCTCTGACATACTTAGCTTTGGGATTTTGGGAAAGTAAACTTTGCTGGAATTCTTATTGTTTCTGTAAACGTCCTTGCTCCCTAAGCCCTGGATGTGCCTCTAGGGGCTCTGCCATTGGTCTAGCTTGCAAGGACAGTAAAGAAAGCATCTCTCATCTCCACGAAGAGGCCAGATTGTGACAGCGCGGACCAGACCCTGGGTTAACCTCAGGCTCCACCAAGGCTGGCATGGCTGGAGTTTGAGGCATTTGTATGTGGCAAGGACTGAGCCTGGGAGATG
Source organism: Anoura caudifer (assembly GCA_004027475.1). Classification (NCBI taxonomy): domain Eukaryota; kingdom Metazoa; phylum Chordata; class Mammalia; order Chiroptera; family Phyllostomidae; genus Anoura; species Anoura caudifer. Next base: position 266,009 of record PVKU01001101.1, read on the forward strand.
TCCTCTGTAAGTACCAGGCTCCTGCAGAGAGATTTCCCTGACATGCCAAAGGGTTCCAGTTGGTACTGAGACCCTTTACATACATGTCCAAGGAGAATCTGTGAGGAGAGACAGGGGACAGCTTCTTCCTTCCCCTTCGTATGCAGAGAGAAATCCTTTCTCCCTGTTCATCACCTTTGAGGTGTCCATACCGACATAGGACAATTGACTTGGCATAACGTCACTCTGGAGAGGAGGCCTAGGGCAAAGTGGGAGGGGCAAAACTTATTAGCTACTGTGAAGCATTCATAAGAAATATGCCTTTGATTTTGACCAACATGGGTGCATGGTTAGGGCACCAGAGACGAAGGCAGCATGGCCACGTTTTGCGCTGTCGGATTGTACCATCGCGATTCAATTCACATGGACCACTTTCTGGCAATGATACCTCATTGGTGACACATTTGAATTTAAGCATTAGATATCAGCATTGCATTTCCTGCTGTTGCCAAAGGGAGAGTTGTGTTGTAAGCTGCTCCCAACAAAACCAGAAAGGGACCTCAGCACGTGTGGCCTCCTCCTGGGAGTGGACAGCAATGTCTCTCACGTCAGATCAGTGTGGCTTTTGAAGTCTTCACAACTTCAGCTCTGAGAATGGACTCAGGAGTCATGCTTGGCATGGAACTTGCTTCAGACTATTCTTAGAAGTCTTCTCCAAGAGACCCAGGGCAGCAAATGCGCTTCCAATAGTTTTACTGGCAACATCAGAATAACGAAAACAAATCAGAAACGGAACTTTGACACAACGGAATTTAGTGGTAGTAGAGATTTCCTTTCTTGCCCTAGATCAGTGTGTCCCTTTCTGTCTGACGTGGATCCCATGGTGTGGTACTTGCTTCCATACCATGAGTGATGGATGTTTTTCTACAAGAGACAGTCAGTGTTGGGATGCACCTGCGAGGCAACACCGTCTGGCACTTCAGCTCCCTGCAGAGAGCTGGTCCCCACTGTGCGGCTGACTGACCTTTGTCACCAGGGTCCCCCTGATTCCTGACATGTCATTTCTTCCTTGGCCCTGGAAACACTGGACAATTCTTCAGGTTACATTTTTTTTTTTTCACTGTTTGCACCTATCAGTCCGGGTCTGAGTTCTTATAAGCCTTCAGCTACCAATGAATGGGTGGATAAGTAAAACAACAAATTCCTCCCTCTCTCTTTCTCTCTCTCGTCAGTAAAAAAAAAAAAAAGAAAGAAAATAGCTTAAGCTCCATATGACTTTGCCCCTCTGACCCCTGGGTATTTTCTCTAAGTGTTCTTTCTGCCTGATTTCTTTTTGAAATTTGTACTCTGGTCCTCCCCTCCTCCCTCCATCTCTTGACTTTTTCTTTAGGCAATAATTTGAGTCCTCCATGGCCGCAGCGGGCATGGGAACCCAATGGCAACTGCTTGTCCTTCCGGAGCTCCCAGGTCGTGTAGGGACAGGTCAGACCAGCAGCTGGCACTTGCTATGGTAAAGGCTGCACCACTGGCCCGTCCACCACAGAGGAGGCAGTGGTGGTCACCAGCCTCAGAGAAGAGAATGGTGGGGGGTGTGGGGAAGGAGCAGGGATAGAGAGGAAGGTGGGGGGCTCCGCCCAGGGGGCTCTGGGGCCTTTGTTGGTGGTCTGTCTTTTGTCCAGGCAATGGTGAGCATCCAGATTGAGCCTCACATTAGAGAGCGGTAACAGGAACAGACTCGCCTTTTTACAAGGATGCTGGGTGGAAAATGTGCTCATGTATCTGTATGTGACATTGAACTCTTTCTCAACTAATGGGTATACCAGGGGGAAATACAGGAAGAGCTCCATTCCCCTTTTCTCAGAACACCTTACTTCGTCTTAGAGCCTCTTAGCTGATTACAAACAAGATATCGCCCTGAATTCCATCTCACTATTGTGTATGCTCTTCAAAAACAATTTAAGACATGCTTTAATATGCACAACACCTTCATCTTCGGGTTTTAGAGCCATTTGCTACTTTCAGTGGAGAATTAAAGGCATTTCCATCCCCTCCGTCCCACATGAGGGCTTTTGGGAGAACTCCAAGGGCAGGACATGATCTCACAGGGAGGCCTGTGCCCATTCACCCGGCGTGGCTGGCACACGGAGCTCTGCGTGGGGTTGACGCCCTTGGCCTCCACCCACAGCAGCTGCCCTGCCCCGCCTGTTTGGGTCCAGCACCTGCAGGGCACTGGCCTGGAGTGATGAAGTAAACAGCTCCTGTTGGTTCCTGGGGAGCAAAGATATTCAACATATTATTACAAACAGATTTTTAAACAAAATGACAGCGGAGAGTCCCCTGCACTGCAGGATGATGCTTTATAAAACTCTATGTGGGCTGCGCCGACTCAGCTCAGACAGAGCCCCCGTTTCTCAGCACATTTCTCCCCAGAGGTGACAGAGTGGGTCTTCCAGCCTGGAACCCTCTCCCATGTCACCTCAGGGGACTTTAAGCCACAGCCAGGCTCTTTTTACCAAAAGTCCGAGCGATGGGAGCTTTCTTCTCTAGGCGTTCAACGCTCCAGCTAGGTGAGACCTGAACGCATTTTGCTCAGCCCCTCAGAATTCGCACACACTTTTCTCCAAACTCCCACCCTCTCTCGGGCTGTCTTTCGTCATCGCTGCGTCCCCAGGTCCTGCACGATGCAGGTCCCAGCGCCACGCTTCAGGCCTGTGAGATTTGCATGAATGGCAGGGGGCTTGTCCTCAGGCTCCGGGGTTGCACCCTCAGGCTGTCCCTTGGTGTTATCCCTGCTTCCTCATCTCTTTGTTCTCATCGGGGCCTCCACGGGGGGGGGGGGGGGGGGGGGGGGGGGGGGGGGGGGGGGGGGGGGGGGGGGGGGCGGGGGCGGGTTCCACCACACTTGTCTATGGATTCCAATGCTAATCCCTTTCAGAAACATCTTCACATGCTCACAGTAATACTGTTTGACCAGCAATCTGGCCAGCCCTTAGCCCCATCATAAATTAACATCTGATACATAAATTAACATCACAGTTGCCCAACAGGTGGTCACCCCACTATGCCTGAAAACACACCATGATCGCCCAACACCCCTGTGGAAAGCAGAACGAGCCGCTCTTTGGCGAAGCTCTTCCTGGTTTTCTTCAGGATTCCACTAGTCAGGTTTGTGCAGGGAATGAGCCCAGGCCTGAGGGGATGCCGTGCCGGTGTGACCCATGTGTGTGACATGGGTTCTAGTCCTACTGCTGTGCCGTAACGAGTCCATTGGAGCAGACCAGCTGGGTGCCCAATAGATAAGTGCCCTGCGCTGTGCTGAGGGCTGGGCTGCAGCAGTGAGCAAAACAGACATGGGGTCCCCTGTCCTCGAGGAGCCAGGGAAAATGAGTGGGGAGGGGTGTGGATCTCATATCCACAGAAGATATATTTACACATGTTGGCACGGTTTCATGAAATTGCAGTGGGAAAGGTTATCTGGTTAATAAGAAACAGAGGGGGCAGTTAGCTGGCTGTGGGAGGGAGGGAGGAGCACGCCACATGGAGGGAACAGCATGACCAGGACAGGAGGCCTGGAGGAAGCCCGGCCCACCATAAGGGTTGACCCATGGCCAGTGCATCTAAGGAGGAGAGTGAACAGGAGTGCACTGATGGACAGGCTGGCAGAGGTGAGCCGGGTGAGCTCCTCCGGGGCTGTCGGTGCTGAGAGCCACGGACCATTGTTGGAGTGGACAGCAGGGTAATGGGATCAGAATTGTGTGTGACATCCCTCACTGGAGGAGCTGTAGCTGGTGACAGGCACAGCGTATGCAGCCACCCTAGGGAGGGGGCCCAGCCTCCTTTGATGACAGCCCCCCATCCTCTGTCATAGCTCAGGCTGCCATCCCTGAATACCATATGTGCGGGGCTCAGACAACAGACATTTATTGATTTTCTCACAGTTCTGGAGGCTGGAAGTCCAAGATCAAGGCTCTGGTCAGTGCAGTTGCCAGCTGAGGGCCCACTTTGTGGCTCTCATGTGTAGTATAGATGGCTCTGTTCTGGGTCCCCACATGGCTGAGAGAGAGGTCTGGTGGGCCACCATTATGACCTTATCTCAACCTAATCACCTCCCAGAGGCCCCACCTTCTGGTGGCATCACACTGGGCTTAGGGCTTCAACCTCTGGATTTGGAAGAGACATATTCAGTTCATAACACCCTCTTCTCATACCATCAAGAAAAAGGCCAACAGGCCTGGCTGGTGATGCTCAGTGGATTGAGCACCGGCCTGCAAACTAAAAGATTGCCGGTTCAATTCCCAGTCAGGGCACATGCCTGGGTTGCAGGCCAGTTCCCCAGTAGGGGGCACGAGAGAGGCAACCATGCATTGATGTTTCTCTCCCTCTCTTTCTCCCTCCTTCCCTTCTCTCAAAAAGTGAATAAATACATTTTTTAAAAAAGGAAAAGCCAACAACCCTCTATAATGAGGACTCAACACAGCACTATTTTGCTTCAGTTCGTTGGGGGAGATCTTGTTAACCAAACACGCCGCCTCCCTGCCTCCACTGCACCCTGCCTTTCCCCTCCTCAGTTACAAGCTGGATCTTGTCACGCATCAATCCCAAGCAGCTGGGATTCCTCACTAGCACGTGATTCCTGGGGGTCATCTTCATGGGGAAGTCCTGCCTGCATCCCCACGAGGACTAGCCCCACGCGTGTGGGTCAGGAACTGTCTTTGCTGTTTGCCGATGCACCGGTAGCACCCAACCGAAGGTGCGGTCACTGCAATGCTGAATGCATGTTTGTGGAATAAGCACACATGATCTGGGGCTTGACCTCTGCCTGTGTTTCCAAGGGGTGTGGCAGAAGGGCTGAGCAGTCTTGCCTGTCGCTGAAACCTCTCTCGTGCCAGTCTTCTCATGCCAGCATGCCTCACTCTGCTTCTTGGAATGACACGGAAGAGCTAAAACCCTTGGCTTCTGGAGGCCCTTTAGATCTTTGAGTGTATAATTCCACTGCCAGCAAGGCTTCCATGTTCAAGGTTAAAATTCTTTGTTCTCTTCTGCTAAAGGGACTCCCTTGGTTAGCTGGGTTGTCCTCTGCTGGAACTCAAGTGTTTTCATCTCTCTCATTTCTCAGAATAGTCAGCCCCGCTGATTTCTGCTGGAAATCCTTTGGTTCAGTTGTGAGCTTGTAAAAACAGGTTTCCCAATGATGGGCAGACTCCAGCTGTAGGCAGTTTGGTGCCCAGTGCTGGGTCACCTTTGCTGCCCTTCGTAGAGATCAAAGGCAGGTCACCTCTGCTGCCCTTCGTAGAGATGAAAGGCTTCTCTTTGCGCAGCATAAGGTTGTAATTGCATTTTTTCTTGCTGCTTTATGGATTACATCCAAAGTCTGAGGCCTTTCTCCAGTGAATTCCTACTAAATGATCTCTCTGTTTCCCATTCTTAAATATTTGTTTTACTTTCATCTCTCTAAAAGTTTCTTTTAATTTAAATTGATCACAATAACCTTGAAAGAATGTTTTGGGTATTAATATCATCTGGTGGCATGGTGTCTCCTACACCTTTTCTCACAGTTTAAAATGTGGATAATAAAACCATAAGTTGAATGCAGCCACTATGGAAAACAGTATGGAGATAACCACATGTCTGTTTTTGTAAGGAAGTGTTAAACTGCTTTCTGCAGTGGCTGTACCTTTGTCCTTTCCCACTAGCAGCTGTCACCGCTTTTTGTCGTAGCCACTCTAAGGAGCGTGAGGTGACCGTTCACTTTTTTCTTCAACACGTTCCCCTGTTGGCTTGTGAGGTTGAGCGTCACCCCATGTGTCTATGCGCCATCCCAGTATCCTCCGTGGTGAAATGTCTCCTCATGTTTTTTTTTACCCATTTTCTAATTGGATTGTTTTAAATGTGATCCTGATCTCAGAACACTGGTCTGTTTTGCTCTTTGAAATAATCAGTGACAACGTCTGAGCCCTTCTGAGGTCTAACATTCCATTCGTTGGGCAGGAAGGGGCTGGTGTCCTGTGGGGGACGACCACATCCCCAGTGGCACAGCGGGGCAGGACTCCCAGCGCTTCCCTGCTCCAAATGTCTCCTGTCCCTAAAGCACAGCGATAGATGTTCGTGTTTTTCAGAGTAGTATCCCAGATGTTATTCCAGGCATTCCTCCCGCATGATTCCCAAAACGTTAGCAGATAAACTGAGAAGTAGAGAAACTGATGTGACTTTATTAGGAACCAGAAGTCATAGTCAGTACGGGAATCCTAATGCCCAAGCTGCTTCTGACACTTATTGGGAGGATGCCGACACACCAACCCTTCATTTCCCACTCGGGAGTCATTCACTACCTGTGAGTCACTATCTGCAAAGAGAACTGGATTAAAAGCTCTTTGATGGTGACCTTGCTATTTGGGAAGGCAGCCTGCAACCTCAGATACAGACACGGCAGCAGTGAGTATTTGGGAGTAGTTCACATGAATCAACAGAGCATGCTAATGGTCAGTGGGGATTTTTCAAAAGTTCCATCTTTGCCCTGGCTGGGTGGCTCAGTTGGTTGGAGCATTGTCCCATGCATCACAAGGTTGTTGGTTCGATTCTTTGTTAAGGTGCATACAGGAGGCAACCAACCAACACTTTCTCCCTCTCTCTCTTTCTCTCTCTCTCTCCTTCCTCTCTCTCCAAAAATCAATAAACATATCTCAGGTCAGGTTTAAAAAAAGGTTATATCTTTGCCATGCTGTTTCATATGTAAAATATGACATGAAAGAGTAAGTTTAATAACTAATGTTATGTAATTTTTATACTATTTGGCATGCTTCTGTTTCTGCCCTTCCATCAGTAGATTATTATTTTTCTTTTCTTTTTAAAAAATTGTTTTAAAAGAGAACTCTATTCACCAGTTTGCTTGTGACATGTTTTACACCAGAAATGTGGAAATGGATTCTGGGTTACCTGTCTCTCTCTTTACCTATGAGGGGTCCCCTTGGACCAAATTAAGTGCTGTGCCCGTATGAAGCAGTGCCCCCCAGGCCACACAGTGATGGTCACCAGGAAGCTATGAGGTCAGCGACGATTTTAGAAACTGTACAGGTTCAGATATGTTGGAACTAAGGCAAGCCAAAGTGCAGAGACCCTGGGCATCCAATGGAAACCTCAGGAAGGCAGTGCTTTAGGAACAGGGCTAGTCTGCCCCTAAAGTAAAAGCTAGTCTGGAACTGCCTTCAAAAGACTAAGAACAAATGTGAAAGGATCAAAATGACCCACAAATAAATAAAGTAACTACCAGAAAAAATCAACATATCTTGAAATAAGACAATAAAATCTGGAAACTAAACAGCATAACATATTTGAAGACATGATGATGAATGTTTTCCAAATTTAATGAAAAATATAAACCCACAGAACAAAGAAGCTTACCCAACCCCAAGAGACCCAGAAAAAATCATAATGAAACTGCAGAAACAAAAGAGAAAGGAAAATATCTCAACAGCAGCCAGAGGGTGACATGGCACTTTACACAGAGGGAGTGTTGACTGCTGACTTCTCATCTGAAAGTATGTAAACCAGAGGAACAATGGAATACTAACTTAAAGTATTAATGAGAGAAAAGTCTTATAAAAAAATTCTACATCCAAGGAAAATATCCTTTAAGAAATAAAGGTGAAAGAAAGATACTATACGATTAACAAGTGAGAGAATTCATCAACAGCAAATTTACATGTCAAGAAACATTAAAGGGCCTTGGATTGTGTGGCTCAGTTGGTTGGAACATCATCCCATAAACTGAAAGGTTGTGAGTTCAATTCCCAGTCAGGGCACATGCCTAGATTGTGGGTTTAGTCCCTTCATGGTGCTCAGGACACATATGAGAGGCAATCAATCAATGTTTCTTTCTCACATTCCTGATTCTCTCTCTCTCCTTCCCTCCCTTCCCCTCCCTCTAAAAATCAATAAGCATGTCCTCTGGTGAGGATAAAAAAATAAAAGGAGGAAGAAATGTTGAAGGGACTTCAGGCTGAAGAAAAATTATACCAAATGATCACTGAAGGATTAAAGAACTCAGATAATGTAACTATGTTGGCAAATATAAAAGACTTTTTATTTCTTAAGTTCTTCCAAAGACAATTGGTGGTCTAAAGCAAAAATAATAACAATGTGTAGTGAAGTTTATAACATATATAGAAACAACATGGACAATACTGGCACAAAGGAGAAGAATACTTGGAAGTACATACTCTTGTAAGTTTCTCATGTCAAATGATGTGTAAATAATGCAATAGGAGTTTATAGTAGACACAGCTAAATTAAAAGGTGCATATTGTCAACCACAGAGCCACCAGTAAAGTAACAAAAAGAGGTATAGTTTAACAGCAAATAGAAAAGAGACAATGGAATACAAAAAAAGCACCTAGTTGTTCCCAAAGAAGATAGAAAAATGGAAGGAACAAAGGACAAGTGGAATAAAGAGAAAAGAAATAATGAGTCAGAAGACAAACAGAAAGATACCAATCATCCCACCAAATGTAAATGGAACAAAAACTGCAAATGACAATGGCAGTTTCCGTGCTCTTGGCTATTCTGAAAGCATGACAACAGACTCATGGGAGGAACATGACAAATAAAATGTGTGCAAGAGGCAGGATCTCATTTTCATTTTGTTAGTGTTCCCTTGCTCGCTGTCCCAATGGGCATTTAAAAAGGGAAAGCCGATGTAAATATGTCCCAATTACCATTGTATTATTCACTCATCCTCCAGATTGACTCTGGCTCTCTCAGCTCAAGCAGTTCTCACATAGAAAATATATAATTACTACTCTCAAGTCTGTCCCTTGCAGATTGAGCTTTCAGCTTTGGCTCTGAGCTGATGCAGACTGTCCATCGGGGGAGGGTGGCAGAAAGGCAGGGAACTAGGGGGCATCTGGATTGGGGCAGGGAGGGAGGGCCAGTGCCTGGAAGTGTTGATCACAGGACTCTCAGAGTTTAGGAGATACATCCTCCTTCGGGGGAAGAAAAGGGGGGAGAGAAAGGCACAGGTGTGCTTCTGGCAGGGGGAGCGGGCCCTGGGCCCTTTTTCTTGAGGCTTTTCTCTCTGTCTTGGAGGGTGGGGATCTTAGGGGAGCTCGCAGGGGATGGTTCAGCAGAACATTCATCAGTCTCTAGGTGTGTCCCTTTAGGGTCTTGGTCTCCACTGATTGGTCAGGGACGGGGCAAGGGGTCATTGGTCATTGCAGCTGGTCCTGGCCCCACCCACCTGGTTTTGCTGTTTTTCTGGGCCTGGGGCTGAAACACAGCTGAGGCCTGGATGTTATCTCCAGGGAAGACTGGTCAGGGCAGGGTCTAATCTGCAGGACCATTGATGTGCCGGGGGAGGAAAGGTCACCCGGGGGTGAGGTCCTCATTTTCCCAGGTTTGCCCCTTGCTAGGCACCTGGGGCTTTCCGCCCTGGTGGCCTTCTGCACCTGGACCGCTGTCCTTGCTCTGCTCACATCTGTCTAACCACTGACCCCACCTTGGTTCCCACATGATGCTTTCTTGGCTACCCTGACCCCACCAGTCCTTCCTCCTCTCCTTCTGTGTTCCACTCGGGACTGGACAAGTAGAGCACTTATCCTGAACTGTTACTCTGCACCTTTGCGTGTTGAAGTCCTCTCGGACACTCTCCTGACCACTTCCACTGGCTTGGCAGGGCAGGCAGAGGGGACGTTGCCTTCTTGTCGTGGAACTGCAGCCCCAAAGCTCCAGTGGTGTCGTTGAGCCCTTGTTAGTCAAGCAAAACGTGACCTCGAGCCCCATCACCCAGCTCCACGCCAGGGGTTTCCACAACACTCAGACTTCAGACCAGGGCTGTGGTGCGCAGTCGGCCCATGGTCCGGCCCAAGTCGCTGCACCTGGAAGGCACCGGCTCCTCCTGCCTGTGCACACTGTGGTCTCAGGGTCATCTGGGGGGTCTGGGGGAGCACTGAGCCAAGCGGCTGGCTACCCTGAGTGCACCATGCAGACAAGTGTTCCGTCGGGCCCCCAGCAGCCACATTGCACCCCATCATCATCAGGGTGGCTGACTCCCACCCACCCATCTGCAAATGCACCTCAGGAAACACACCTCTGTTTGCGTGCCTCACTTGGGACCAGGCAAGCAGCGCCCTGTCAGATGCAGAGCCTCATCTCCGAAGACAGAGGCCTGTGAAGCCCCATTCCCAGTCTTCAGGCGTTTGCCAGCTCTCAAGTTGATATGTCAGGGCTCCCTTCTTGTTGCATTTTAACTACCTACTTCATTTCAAAATGTTCTGGATGCGATCTTCTTTATTGATGTAGAGAAATGTGGTGCGCAGCTAGGGTCCCATTAGCGGTTCGGTGGGGAATTGTCGACCTTGTAGTGTGCTGAGAAGACAACCGCGTGCAAGCGCCCATTATGGCTTCTCCTTTGGGTACCGATTCCAAGCCATCTGGATGCAGGATGGAATGATTTTATGGGAAAGGAGAGGCAGAGAGGAAGGGGAGGGGAGGGAGAGAGGGGAAGCAGGGAGTAGGGGAGAGGAAGAGGGGAAAGGGCAGTGGTAGAAGGAGGGAAGGGGTGGAGGAGGGGTAGAAGGAGGAGGGGAAGAGAGGGAGGGACCCAGGGAGTGGCAGGGTGCAGGGATGGGAGAAGGGAGAGAAGGAGGAGGTGGTGGGGAGAGGCAGGGAACCTAGTGTTGGAGATTCTGAATAGCATTCTTTGCTCTGAATACTCTAAGACTTTATCTTTACTTGTAGTTAATTATCCAAATGTATACTGGGAGAACTTTTCCCTCACAAGAATATTTGTAAGAAGGTTTTATTAGGAGTTGTTTAAACACATACAAACCATACAGAGAGACTGTATAATAAAGCCCTGCGTGCCCATCACCATATTCAGTAGTTACCAAGATTCACCCACACTTTCTGTTATTTGTGGTGGGAAAATATTTTAACTCCTGCCCAGGCCCCTTATCCCTTTGCCTGCACATTCCTGAGAAGTCACTGCCATGGCTGTTTAACCTGATAGCCATGGTGTGACCCTGCCGCCGAGATCCCCAGTGCTCCCTGCCCTGCATCCCGCAACACCCAGCGCACACACCAGCATCCTGAGTGGCCGTCGGTACAGCTCCGAAGCCCCTGCCCTTGGATGTGTCCGTGTGTCTGCCGAGTATCTCCTCCTCCAGCAGAACCTGCATCTGTGCGCATTTCCGTGGCACCGATGGGTAAGACATCTGCCACTTTCATCCTCGTGGTGCCCCTGAACTTGCCTCATTGCTCACACTGTCTGTTTCCTCACACTGCATCATACCCGGAGCCCTTTCTGCTGGTCTTAGGGGCTTCAGTTCTTCAGTACAAAACCACTTTTCCTTGCCAGTTAGAATTCTGTGGTCACCTGGAAAGGCTGCTGCTCAGAAAAGGGAAGAGCAAATCCCTCCCGTCCTCCCTTTCTTTCTGTCTTGGCATGTTATGGAATGTCAGTATAAACTCACAAATCCTTACAGAACCACTGTATTGTAATCAACTGTGGTCATTATGCTTTCTGATCCTCACATTTTCCTGTCTTTCGCTTCTGTGACGCCATGTCCCTGGATCTGTGTATGCGTGTCTTCCCCAAGCCCTGGAATCCGGTACTCCTCAATGGAGCTCTGCCCTGCACCCTGGAGGGAAATGGCATTCAGAAAACACCAATTAGCATGCAGGGGTGGGCATGGCTCTTAGGTAGTCATGGTTTCTAGAACCTTCCAGTATTCCGAGCCAGAAGTACACAGCATTTAAAGGAAGCACTTGAGGCCTCTGTATTTGCAGCCTTCCCTGAGATGGCACCTGTTGCTATTCTTCCCTCTCTGGGGTCTGCTCCTCTGCAGTCCCTACCCCCACATCCTTGGGGACCTGTCCATCTGTCCTGCCATAGGCCCCCTCAAGACTGTCCTAAAGAAGGGCGGTGGGTATTCTTTCCCTCACAATGGGTCCCGCCCTCTGTGCTGAGAATAACTCAGTTGTCACTTCCAGTATTTCTAGTTCACCTCTAACTGCTGATGACAATGACTGAAAGGAGCCATGTACCTTGCTCTAAGCCTCCTGCAGAGCCACCAGCAGAGAACCCCAGGCAGCAGTAATCAGCACAGAGGAGGCTTGGAGAGCAGCTCTCGGCCACAGTGTGTTAGAAAGGCAGGGAGCACCAGGCTGGCCTTAGGGACCCTGGCCCTGGCCTGTGGAACCCAGCCTGTGCACTGAAAAAATAGCAAGCAAAAATCATATTCCATAGCTCAAATCTGTCTGCTAAGTAAAATTAAACTGGTTTCTGCTTTTTAAACTTTGATTGATCAACACAGCCTACAGTATGTTAATGTAATACACACACAATAAATATTTTTAAGACAAACACTTCCCAAGGTAACTGACTACCCAGCTCATTTATTTCTATATTCTAACAGTTCAGATTCACCTCATTATAAATCTGGGCCTCTAGGTTACACAGTTGCAGAGCAGGGCTGGGGGCCTACAATGCTGTGAACCCCTAGTCCTGTGGGCTGAAGAAAGGTGATACTGTGCATTCTGCTTTTTAAATGTTTTCTTATTTATTCACTTTAGAGAGAAGGGGGGGAGAGAGAGAGAGAGAGAGAGATTGATTCATCATTCCACTTACTGATACAGATTCTTGTGTGAGCCCTGACCGGCAATCGAACCTGCAACCCTGGCATATCCAGGTGCTCTAACCAGCTGAACTACCTGGCCAGGGCCCAGGGCATTCTTTAACCACTCATGTCAGGAACCAGTGTTTACTGAATAGTGTGGTGCTGCCCTGGGCTGTGTAGTAATTGCACAGGGTCTGTGCTCAGATTAGTAACTCATGGTAATACAGCAAGGCGAGCACAGCAGTGACAGAGGATGAGGACTGTCAGAGAGGGGGTCCTCTTGTCGCAAAGAATCATTCAGCTGTTACATGAAGCCCTTCTAGCCCATTTCTAGTGTGAAAAGATGATCAGAGGGTTGTTAACATTTTCAAGGGTTTTTGAGCAAATGTGGATTCCCATCAAGCGAAAGGGAGGTGGTTAGGAGCATTCCACCATCAGGACCTGGGAGGGCTTTTTCTACAGAGAGACAGTGGAAGCAAAGCAAGAGAAGGATCTGATTGGCTGTGGCTTCAGCGGTTCCCTAATTGGTTGTTTGTGATTGTTTGTTCTAAATGCAACACAAGAGCATTTGTAGGAATTGGCTCTGGCTGAAGTTTCAGTTGGCTCCGTAGCTACCAAGGCACTAGCACCACCCCGGTCTATAAGCCTCCTGTTTAATTACTTGACTACTAACAACGACTCCACCTTAGGAAGTCAGGAGAGCTTCCCAGAAGAGGAGCTCACGTGCCCGCGGTGGACAGCAGGAGGAGCTGGGTGTCCGGTGGCCATGTCGAGTTTCCACCAGAGGAAGGGCTTGGGCAGTGCCAGGGATTAAGTGCTGAAATCAATGACTGATTTTAAACAGAGGATCGATGACAGTGCGCATGCTGTGACTCTCAGATCAGTGGAGTCCTGTGTGGAAAGAGCAGGTGCTCTGGCACACGGGTGTCATGCCTTGGTGGCGCGTCGCTTTCCCGTGGCTCGCTGTATTAGCAGTGAGACACCGTCCCTCGGCTCTGCATGTGCCACAGGCTCTTCAAAAACCTTTCAGGGCTGCCCGAGGTCAAGCTTAAACAGGTCCTGGAAAACAATGCTTGGCCTTTCATAGACGCTCCAAACGTGAATGTGAGTGTTATTGACTCACCCAATACTTGATGTTGGCAAAAACCTGCCAATCAGTATAAGCCTAACCATCAAAAATCATCAAAAGTTCATTTTGTGAAACTTAAAACAATGCCAGACTTGGAAATAGTACTTAGTTTTCAAATGAAGATAGTGTCATCCAGGAAGTGCCCTGACTTGCCATTTTCGAAACGCGTCCAGTTGAGTCCTCTAGCAGTGCAGTATTTATTGTCCTGTTTCCTTCCGGTGCAGGTCATGCTGTGACCACACACAACCGTCAGGCGTTCCTTCTGTGTGACCGAGGTGCATCACCCACATGCATGTTCAAACCAAGGGGCGTGGTGATCTCTGCTGTTTGGGTTGATAAGGAGTCTCCAGCTCTGCTGTCGCTTATTTTTAGTCTGCTAATTTCTCGGCATAACAAATTCCTCTGATTTTTGTGATGAAATCTGGGTGGCTTGATGCTTACTTAGCCTAACTCTAAGAAAGTCCTCATTTTCCCATCTGCTGTAGTAGGAACTTTTAAGCAAGAACTGCCCGCAAGAGCAGTGTTCCCTTTCCACATGTTCAGGACCCGTTCGTTCCCAGGACACCAGGAAGCGCAGCCCCTAGGGTTCCATGCCTTCTTGGGCACCCATTCATGCAGCACCTTCCAAAGTTTAGTTTGATGCCTATCTGCTGCCTCTGTTCTTTATTTTTTCACCACTCAATCATCAAACACTGCAGTGCGTGGAGGCCAGAAGCAGCACTGGGTGGATGACAATGCAGACAGCGAGTGTCATGTGGGGGGAGGACAGAGATTCCCTCTTCAGCCTGGGCAGCTCCAAATAGCCCCTCTATTGTTTTCCTCCCAGTTACTCTCTTGGGTCCCAGTGAGTTCGTCATCCCTTTCATGTAATCAGAGGCATCTCTGAGGAATGAGAGGTGCTCTCTCTCTGTGCCAGTCATTTGCGTGGCCGTGTGGACACCTGATGGAATGTCCATGGTCCCAGCATTCCCCAGTGAACACTGCACTGTCAACCATTTGAGAGAGCTCACTGAGGTGCTGGCCAGCCCCTGGGGGAGAGAAAGAGACTGGGCATTCATATCACGAGCACGCAGCTTTCTGAAGCATCTCACCCTAAGTATAGGTCTCAGCAGCTTTATTGGCCAAGAAGACTGAGCTGTTGACATGCTTCAGCAGCAGCTGAGTGCAAGTGCGCAAGCGGCCCGAGTGAAAGAAGAAACAGGACCCTGAACGAGCTGAGCAGCCATGAAGGTCCCTTGGATACTTCCCAGTTACTATCACATGGCGCATGTCTGTCCTCGGGGCCAGTGCCACCCCTGTAAGGCACCCACTCCTTGTGCACACGGCCTGCATGTCCTCAGCATCCACCAACCCCTCCCTGAGCCAGTCCCCCCACCCCCACACCATCCCGCCCAGCACAGCACTGCAGCTGTGCCATCCCCTGCCCGCCAGCTTACTCCGCTTGGATCCCATTCCTAAGGGGAAACTGCACTCTGTGCGGGTGTGTAACCAGGGTCGGTGCTAGGGATAGTTTCCTTTCATCGTTCTTTACTTTCTTCTTGGGCATCCCTGGCCCTGAGTCCATGGCCACTGTTAGCATAGGCGCGCCTCACGGAAACTGTCTGCCTTGTGTCTCCTTAGGCCTGAAACATGGCCTAGCCAACCTAACACAAGGTGTTTCAGAGTTTCTCTTAGACTGCTGAAGCTACCTTAACAAAATGCCACAGTCTGTGTGGCCTAAAAAGAGACACGCATTTCTCACGGTTATAGAGACTGCAAGTCCAAGGTCAAGGTGCCTGCTGATTTGGTGCCTGAGTAGATCTCTCTTTCAGACTTGCAGACAGCCTCGCTCTCCTGTGACCTCCCATGGCAGAGACCAGTCATATAAGGACACCAATCCTGTCGGATCAGGGCCCCACCCACATGGCCTCATGCAGCCTCACTCACTCCTGTGAAGGCCCTGTCCCCAAGTACAGTCACAGAGGGGGTGGGGCTTCAACCCCGGGAAGTGGGGGCACTGTGCCATGCACAGCAGGGTGGGCAGCTCTGCTCTCACTCCAGTTGTATGTTTAGCGGCTAGATTGTACCGACTCTGCTTCCAAGAGGCCCGTTTCAACCTTGACGACATGGAGCCCAAGGGCCGAAGGCCCTCAATCAAATAAATGCCTTCACATCTCCCCGTCAGTCTGTTTATGTCCCGACATGCGAACACGGCCAGCAGGCTCCTGGCAGGAGTGACGACTCAAAAGCACCCTTATGCTCCAAGACATGACACAGGGAAGGTGACCAGGAGGTGCCCACACCACAAAGGCAGCTCGGGGTCCTTGTATGCCGGGAATCTAAACTTAACACGTACTAAAGGTGCTGCCCCACCTTAAATCCCTAGAGCCCTTCGCCCCTGAGAAAGGGAAGAACAGGCTGGGGGTCCTGCCCACCCATGCCCTCGTTTACTGGAAGCCTGTCTAAACTCAGACCCTGGCCTGCAGTTGTGTAACAGAGGTGGTTACACAAATGGCTGTGGGTGCCACGGCTGTGCCACAGTATGTGGCCACACCGAACATCACAGTGCTGGGAGCGGGCCAAGGTTAAGGCCAGACACGCAGATTCCACACCTTCTGTCTGAGCAAATTGCCAGTCCTGTTGACTCTATGCCAATGTGCTATCGTAAGGCCATCTGGCCGCTCACATCCCTCTAGCACATCCTTATGAAGGCAACGGCCCCTTTTTCTGTTGAGTAACACATCTGTGACAAATGCTCACTTGTCCCTTTAACACGTACCACTGAGTGTCCAGGATATGCAGCCACTCCTCACAGCTTGGGGTGAGCAGCAGTGAACCAGAGACTTGAGCCCTCAACAGTGAGGAATTCTGGCCATGGTCACCTGATAAATTCCCAATTAACAAAATTCTGGACTTATCTTTACCTACAAAACTATATCTGATACTTAGCAAGCTTTCCCATCCAGTTCTGCACAGAGAAAGCACAGAGCATCCCCCAAACTGCCCAACGGCTCTGTGGCAGAGTCTGTCCCCAGGAATAGGCAAGTAGACAGAACTGAAAACTATAGGACCCCCATGGAGGGCTGGTAGTGAGCACGAAGCGCCAACACTGAATGTGGGCACAGATGTCAGAGTATCGTGAGAAGCCAGGAAGACGGCACGTCAGCTCTGGTCGGGCCCCAGCTATGTGCACTGTGCATGGTTCCCCATTCAGTCTCAGGCTGCAACCTTGACCATGGAGCAGACCAGCACCTGGGATGCTGGGGTGGCTAGGACATACTAGCTCACTCCCACAGACCAGCCTTGCTGGGCTCATTATTCAGATGCCTCTTTATTCAGAATAACAGATTATAAAATGCGTTGAACCTGAGTGGGTGATCTCAGGTGCTCAGCACTTGGATAGGCAACTTGCACAGGCTTTCCTGGGCTGTGATATTTCCCTGATCTGCATCTGGAGCTGCGTGATCCCTGGGCGTCCACTCCTGGTCTATACAATGGACACCATGGTGCCCACTTCTCAGCAAGGCCCCAAGAGCTGAATGAAGAGGGCACTTAGCTGAGAGGCTGGTGTAGGGAAAAGAGCTTCCCACATAGCCGCCAACAAAAGTGATGCTGCTGAGGTCAAGTGGCCCCACCAGACATGCTGTGCATGGCTGGATTTAACTGCTGGGAATGAAAAATGCTTTTGCTGGTGGGCCGGGCGGCGGGGGTGCACACAGGGTCAGCAGTCTAATTAACAGGATGTGCACTTGACCTAAATGAGCCGCTGCTGCTGCAGACAGCTAATGGGCACCTAATGCTTTCAGGAAACCTACAGAATCATCCTTTGATAACCCAGGATGTGGTCTTGGGGTGACGTCAAGTTAAATAGTGCGAAAACAAGAAAATAAAGCTGTCCGTTTTTATGATTTATTTCTACTTTTCAAGGGAGAATGACCAATTCATCTCTGAGAGGAGAGCCTTAGGTGGTGGCTTTCTTTAAATCCTTGATTTCTGCTTTGTGAAATATTGTTTCAAAGAGAGCAATTTTCTTTCCAAGCTTCTCCTGCTGAAACGCAGTGAAATGCTCAGCTGGAGTTTCCAAATGTGCTTCATCTTCTTTCTAATGTGTATCTCTCATGTCATATTTCTGATTGATAGGACATAAAAAAGTTCTCTTACTCTCCTGGGAGGTAGGAAGACCGGGATGGAGAAAGCAAAGCAGAGCATTGGCCTTGGTTTTGCAGCTTGCATTTAGCCCCTGGCCAGGGACAGCAGTGACACTGAGGGATGAAATCGCGTGGCTGGTGTGGCACAGGTGAGGACATGGACAGCCGCCAGAAACCCAGCTGTTTGGACCCGCATGCCCTGGCTCGGTCGGTCACTCGGCACGTTTATCCACGAATCTGCTGATGGACACTTAGGCTGCTTCCTTTTCTTGGCTATTGTGAATAACGCCACAACAAACGTAGGGATGTTGCTATCATTTCAAATTAGCATTTGTGATTTCTTCACATAAACACCCAGAATTTGAATCATTGGGCCATAGAGTAGTTTTAGTTTTAATTTTTTTGTGGAACTTCCATGCTGTTTTCATACTGGCTGCACCAGTTTACATTCTAACCAGTGGTGCACCAGGGTCGTCTTTCCCCTTAAAAAACTGTTGAAGTATGTCTTATGTGACTTTGGAAGTACACGTTATTTTCTTCTTCAGTTCATTTCCAAACAAATGTTGGCTTTTCTCTGAAGTCTGCTTCATGAAATAGTCATATAACCACTCCTGCTTTTTCTAACATTAATGTTTTTATTGTACATCCTTTTTTATATTTTCATTTCATCCTACTAATGTTATTGAATTTGAAGTGAATTTCTTGGAGGCAGCATGTAGTCGGACCATGTTTTTTTGATTACTAACTGATAATTCCTATCTTTTAATTTTGGTGTCCATGCCATTTATATTTATGGTAATTATTGACATATTAGGACACAGGTGACAAACAAAAGGCCCGCAGGCCGAATCCAGCCCGGCACCTTGTTTCTACCTGGCGGCAGTGCCAAGCTCTTGGTTAACTATTAAGGAGTAGTTACATATATACAGTCCTAAAGTTACATTCAGCCCTTTGAAGGCAACCATGAGGCTGATGTGGCCCCCAGTGGAAATGAGTTTGACACCCCTGTATTAGGAGATATTAGCCTCTGTCTGCCATCATAAATAGTTGCATTCCCTTTGCTTTATATCTCTCATTCTGTTGTCTTCACTTACTTCACTTGGATACCTGAACATGTTTTAGGGTTGCATCCTGATGTGTTTATATGCTTTGGAGTACATTGCTTTACATGGTTTTCTTCATGGCCACTGTAGGACTACAATACACGTAATTATGAGCAGCTCGGTGTTTTACCCCACTGAATGCAATGTAGAAACCCTGCGTTGGTTCCATTTCCCATACCTCCCTACGTTTTTAACATATTTGTCTTAGGATTTTCTTAAACACATTGAGCACCACATCAGATGGTGTTACGACTCATCCATAAAAATCCTAGAAGAAAACATAGGCAGCAAAATCTCAGATGTTGCTCGTAACAATTTTCTATCAGGTAGCTCTCCCCAGGCAAGGGAAACAAAAGAAAAAAATAAATAAATGGGGCTATATTAAACTAAAAAGGCTTTGCACAGCAGAGGAAATCACCAACAAAATAAAGAGACAACCCACAGAATGGGAGAACATATTTGCTGATACATCTGATAAAGGATTGATATCCAAAATTTATAAAGTACTTACAAAACTCAACTTCAAAAAAATCCAAACAATCCAACTCAAAAATGGGCGAAGGACCTGAATAGACACTTCTCCAAGAAGCACATACAGACTGCCAATAGTCATATGAAAAGATGCTCAACATCACTAATCATCAGAGATGCAAATTAAACCATAATGAGATACCACTTCACACCTATCAGAATGGCTACCATCAATAAATCCACAAACAACCAGTGCTGGTGAGGATGCAGAGAAAGGGGACCCTCATGCAGAGGGTGGGAATGCGGACTGGTGCAGCCTGTGGAAAGCAGGATGGAGATACCTCAAAAAATTAAAAATAGAACTGTCTTTTGACCCAGTGATCCCATTTCTGGGAATATATCTGAAGGAACCCAAAACACTAATTCAAAAGAACATAAACACCCCTGTATTCATTGCAGTGTTATTTACAATCACCAAGATATGGAAGCAGCCCAAGCATCTATCAATAGATAAGTAAATAAAACAACTGGGAAATTTACACAATGGAATTCTACTGTTATAAAAAAGAAGAGGATTTTACCCTTTGTGAAAGCATGGATGAACCTGGAGAACACGCTGAATGAAATAAGCCAGTCAGAGAAAGACAAATACCATATGATCTCACTCATATGTGGAATCTAATGAACACACCGAACTAAGAAGGAAAATGGGGACAGACTCTATATAGATAGGAAGCAGGGGACAGCTTTTGGGGGGCAGTTTAGGGGGTGGACAGATTGAGCAAGAAGGAAAAAGGACTCAGGGATGGAACAACAGTGCGGTGATTGCTGAGGGGAGGGGAGCATAAGGGGACTGAATGGTAATGCAAAAAAAATACAATAAAGATTAGAAACTCGTATTTTTATTCCTACTTTTACCCATTCACATGCTCTTTTTTCTTTTCTGAAGTTCTGAGCTTTTTTATTACCATTTCTTTTCTGTTTAGAGAACTTCCTTCAGCCATTTTTAAGGGAGATTTGCTGGCCACATACTTGCTGAATTGTGTTTATTTGGGAATGTTTTTATGCCCCCTCTTCTCAGAGGGGACTTTTCACTGTCCCAGCTGATGGTTCCTTTCTTTCCGCTCTTGAAAGATGACTTGAAACGTCCTTCCAGCTCACATGTTTCCAACGAGAAATGCATTGTTGTTTGCGCTGATGTTCACCTACATGGAGGGTGTCATTTCTCTCTGGCTGCTTTTGAGCCTTTTTTGTTGTTGTTGTTGTTGTTGTTGTCTCAGTTTTCATTACTTTTAGAATAATGTGTCTGGATATGGATTTATTTAAGTTTATTTATTTGAGGTTTCTCAACCTCTTCCATCTGTAGGCTTATCTCTTTCATCACATTTTGGAAGTTTTCAGCCACTGTTATTTCCAATACTTTTTCAATGCCCTCTGCCTTCCTTCTTCTGAAATTCCAGTGCTACAAACAGCACCCCCTCGGTATTGACATATCGCTCCCTGAGGCCTGACTTACGTAGAGTTCATCTTCTGGTGCCTTCTCTCTGCTCTGGAGCCCATTCAGTGAATCTTCAATTTTTGTTTCTTGTATTTCCCTATAATCTCCATACGGCTATTTGCTGAGATTTTCTGTTTTTTTTTTTCTTTTAAATTGTTTTCAACATAATCTGTAACTGCCCAGTGATGGCTTTTATGATAGCTGTTTCAAAATCCTTGTCTAGTAATTCTAACATCTGAGTCATCTCCGTGTTGCCACGTGTTTCTTACAGGTCTTGTGACTTTCCGGTTCCTGGATTGGGGTGTGATTTTCTTTGTGGCCTGGACATTTGGATATCACATTATGAGACTCTGGATCCTGCTTAGCATCCCTCTGCAGGCATCCCTGTGGAGGTGCAGTGCACAGGTGCGGGGTTGCGTTCAGTTTTCCTTTGGTCCCGTGGATACTATTCTGGCTAAAGAAGAGCACCGACCCAAATCTTACCCTGATGCAGACTGTGGGGAGGGGATTCAGCTTTCTCTTACCCTGCTCACCACACCTTCCTGGTCAGCTCTCCCGTCTGCCTTTCCTCTTCCTAGAAATGGCACCTTAGTCTCCGTACCAGGTAGAGGCTCGAGAAATTGCTGAAGCCTCGCTTCCCCTCCCCGGGTCTCCCAGAGAGTCCTACTGTCCCTGCAGTCCCTCCCATGGGTCCCCTCTGCCCTGGACAACTGCTGTATGTGCAAACTCTGTCCCACCCTGCGTGCCGGGCTCGGCTGGCCCCTTGCTGGGAGCAGCGTGCCTGTCTGGCCACAGCTTTGCTCAGAATACTGCAGCTGTCTCCCTCTTGTCTATCAAATCACGTGTAACCTCCTCCCCAGGAAACCAAGGGCCCCGGCTCTGAAATGCGTGCCACCCCCGCCTCTCCACCTTTTCTGCTCTCACATGTCACTGATCTCCTTAGATGACCTTTCTATTTCATTTGCTAATAACACCTGCCTGCCTCCCCGCCTTCAGGTCCTGTGTCGTGTCCTAAATTCATCCATCCTCATTTAATTCTCATAATAACTCAGTGAGGCCACAGGCAAAGAGGTGGGGATCCCGGGGCACGGAGGGGTCAGCCTGCACGCACACCTCAGCCCTATGGTCCCGGTGCAGATTGTAGCCCCGCCCATGAACTAGGCGCAGTGCCCTATGGGTGCTGTGAAGCCGGAGGGAAGGGGTACAGACCGTGCTCAGCAAGAGGGGGTGAGCCTTGCAAGCACTCAGGAAGGACCTCAGCTGTTGTCACTGAGATCACTGTCCTTGCCATTTGTAAAGTGAGGCTTGGCCAGGTGAAGTGAGTTGCTCTGGGACACAGGATGCTTGCGCGGTAGGAAGGAGGTGCCCCTTCAACGCCGCAAGTGTGTGGCAGCAGGTGGAGCGGGCACCGTGGTCCTTCTGGCTTCTCCCAGGCATGCGCTTGCACGGAACTCCGCAAAGCAAGAAAAATCCATTCCGTTTACAATCGGACAAGTGAGCTACCGGCTTGTGCCCAGAGCAGCTTTCACGACAAAAGCGCGTCTTTGTTTCACGAGGGAGCAACAGGCTGGCGTTTATGGGAAAGCACAGTGAGAACACCAGGGGCACTTTCAGTAGCAAAAGAAGCCACTGCCTGTTTCCTTTCATTGCGACTTCCCTTAAATGAGAGTTTACCTGAACTTGAAGGTGACCACGCAGGTGAGGGAGGGGCAGCTGCGCATGCCCTGATGCCAGCGGCCATTCCGGAACTCCAGCGTGCGTCGGGGGCTGGGGTGGCCTGAGGGACACCACACGCGTGCTTTATCGAAGCTGCCTCCGTAGGCAGGACTAAGGACACACAGATCCAGAGCTTATTGATCACAAAGAGCCGCGTGATCACAGACCGCATGAGCTTTATTGTGTGACTAGAATGACAGCCATTCTTAGTCTGGTCCTGGAAGGGATGCGCGTTCGTTTTAACGTGAATTTGTTTCTAACCGCAATGAAACTAGATTTTCCAGAACATTTCCATCTGATGGTGCCCGGGTGTCCCCACTGGGAGGGTGGGGACTGCGGCCCCAGGTGACAAACTCCCACTCGGACTTTTTTGGCTGGTTGGTCCTTTTTCTCCTTTATTTCTCCCTCTTTCTTCCTTCCTCCTTCCCTCCTCCTCTCTGCTTTCCTTTCTTCCTTCTGTATCCTGGGGTGTTGCCTGTACCTTTTCCAAACAAAACAAAAGGGAGAAAGTAAGCAAGTGTTCACTAGCTGGCAGGTGACCCTACAACAGCAGCTGCAGCAGACACAGCTAGGTGAGGGCTGTCGCTGCCGTCGTCTCTGGGCAGCTGCCTTAAATGGAGTCCCTGGGAGGCAGCTGTGCCCCCCACCCCCTGTCAGGCAACGCCTGTATGGTGAGGCTCGCTCCTGTGAGCTGCACTAGACACAGGGTCCCATCCCTCCTTGCCATTTGGCGAGTTTCTGCGAGATAAATCGAGAAGACCCCGCAGGTGCCTGCAGGGAGTGGCACCTCCATCTGGGCTGAGGGCCTGCTGCTCCACATCAGCGGCTGCTTGGGCGGCGGCCCTCCTCCAGCTGGAGACCTCACGGCGCACGCAGACCCTGTCCCGCAGAGCTCACGTCGCAACCCTGTGGGCCGTGGGGCCTGTCCCTGCGCTCGTCTGGGGCCTTGCAGGGGAGCAGCCGGGCCGTGTGTGAAGCCTGGGGCCTGGCTGGCTTCCGGCAGAACGCCATTCACGAAAACAGCCCTCCGCGCAGACCTGATCTGAAAGCCCCCTGTGCTACCCCGGGGCTGTGCCCATCCCTCCCCGCACAAGTCCGTACACGGGGCCTGAGATTTACTGCCCTTTACGTTTTTTATTGCCGCTGCCCACCTCCCCTGCTCCTTTTAGCCGTCTCCAGCGTTTTCGCTCATCCATACTTTATGCAACAACAGGGCAGCATCTCTGCATTCTGTGCGGGTACCCACCCGTCCTCCCGGAAGAATCCCCACTAATGGAAACAAGTGTAAAGCAGAGAGGAAAGGCAGAGCGGACTATTTATCTTGAGCCCCATCCGCTGCCTGGGGAATCGCATCCGCTTAGGTTTCTGAAGGACATGGAAAAGAATCTGTTCTGTGTGGAGGACCCGTTGAGTCCCTGGAAGTGTGCTGTGTTCTCTGGACGTGCAGCTGCGGGGCCTGGCTCCCACCCCCTCGATGCAGGCAGGTGAGAAAGGGAGTTAGAGAAGCAAGACACTCCCGCCAAGGACAGTGCAGGGGGTCAGCCCAGGGAACTCCGAACAGGGTGTCACCTCCACCCAGGGCGAGCACATGACCAGCTGAGGTGTGTGTGCATGTGTGTAAGTGTGTGCACGTGTGAGTGTGAGAGTGAGTCTGTGTGCATGTGTGTGTGCGGTGGACATTTAGTGTGTGTACATGTGTGAGTATGTGCGTGTGGGGGGGTGTGAGTGTGTGTGAACAGGAAGTGGGAAGAGAAAGGAATACAGATAAAAAAGAGAGTAGGGGAGAGAAAAGAGAGAGAGAGAAAGATGAACAGCCGTCCTGAGCAGTAAACAGATTCCCATCTGCCTGTGGGCAGTAGGCCATGGTATTTTCTGAGTACTGGCAACCACGTCTTCCTGACAGGTTTGGTTTATATAAGTAACTTGGACTCTTTGAGGCCTGGAAACCTGGGCCGGGGCCAAATAACTCTTAGCTGGAGGAGAAGGTCCCACCAACCTCTGTGGGCTCCACAATGTGTCGGTTCTCCTCTGGGAGACCAGGGAACGAGGCCCCATGAGCCCGTGGGAAGAGATGCAACAGAGGTGCATAGTGACAGGCAGCTGGAACAGGAAGGGATCCTCCCTCCTCCGTCTCCAAAGCGCCTGCAGTCACTCTAGAACTGCCCTCTCTCGATCGCAGACCACACAGGTGCTCTCTAGCTTTCGAACGGTGAAATAGTGAGTGCAGGAAGAAGAGGACTTGTGAGCACGTTTTCCCACGTGGGAGACTTCCCGCAGGTGTGCGAGTTCTTTGTCCATCACACACATACACATGCACATGGACACACACACCGGTGGTGACCATCCCCATGACGACGCATGCCACTTGACATCCCCTTGACAAGGGTAACTGTGATAGAAAGAGAACATTACTGACACTCAGTGCCTGTCCTTAGAGAATTTGCTGGCGGTGGACCCCGAGCCCCCAGTGGCTCGGCTGAATGATTAAATCCTGGCATTTTAGAAGTCAAGGTTAACACAGCAGGAAGAGTGGCATTTCACTGCAGGAGCACTTAGCTTGGAGAGAATTGCTGCTCAGAGAAAACCAGAAGGCCATCTGCCTAGTAACATATTCCCCCTCCTCCCTCACGTGGGTCTCTCCAAGTTCCTTAGAAGAGCTACACTCGTGGTGTGGCCTTTGGGGCCATCATCCTGAGTGCCAGAAAGGAGAAACCTGGATCCTGTTGGGGAAGGTGTTTGGTTGTCGTGGGAACTGGAGGCAGATAAAGACCCAGGAGGAAGCAAGGAAGCGCAGGGCCCAGCACACCTGCCTCTCGGGTTCTTTCCTCGCATTTCATCCTTGCCACCGGGGCTGCCAGAGAAGCAGCCACACCGAGAGGCTGTTCCTGAACCCTCGGTCATCAGGTCACCAGGCCTGGGTACCGAGAAGCCTTGCACGGAAGCCAGGCAAGACATCCCATGCAGCCAGAATCACAGGAACCAGCGAGTACCCTTAAGTACACACGCACGTAATCTCCAAGACACATGGATAGATTCAACTCTACCCTTTTGGTACCATGATTTTCTGACACGTGTTTTGCTCCCCTTGTCTTCTCAAAGACAGTTTCTTGAATATAAATTGCACCAAGATCCTTGAGCAGCAGGCTGGGTGGGGCAGAGCTGTGACTCGCAGTGGCAGAGGGGTCGCATCAGGTGGCCACGGTGCTCGAGGATGTCTTCCATCTGCTCGTTACCCCGCTTTCTGTCCCCTCTTGGCTTTAGGCACTCGCAACAGTTTGACGCCGGCAGCACTAGATTCTGTCACAATTCCCTCTGTTTCTAATTGGCCTTCCTTAAGCCTCTGCCAGCACAAAATTCAGAAAGCAAATCTTAAAGAAAATCAGCATTGGAACAGCTCAAGTTCACAGAAGGGCCAGCTTACACCCTGCTTCTCCAAAGCTGATTCGGAAGGGCTTTCTGTCCATGCTGGATACCAGGATGAGAGCTGGTCTGTTGAGGAGCCCCCTCAGGGTCTGTAGGACCCTGTCCTTTGAGGGGGGGGGACTATTAACAAACCGATGTTACAGAAGAGGAAACTGAGGTTCACGTGCCCAAGAGAGGCCTGAGTCCATGAAGCTGCCTCTGATTCTCCGCTCTAAGCTGCTGGATTACTAGGTCAGAGAAGTGGCCCCATATTCACTATTTCACAGCCTAGGAAAACTAACATAAAAATGCACCACTTCAACAGTTGTAGGAAGTCATTTACCATGTGATAAACAAGCCCTTTGATGTAAGAACAGAAATGTGGCTGGCAAACAAATAATGCATGAAGCTCTCCTGGCCTAAAACAAACCCACTTCATAGGGTTACAGGCTCCTCCAGCAGAGTACAGCGTTTTAAATGTATCCTTTTATAGTCTAGTCATGTTGAATTAAGTCGGAAGGTTGTGGCTCTGTGATTGTACACAGAGTCCTTGAAAAGTAACTGACAACTTACACTAAAGTGTTTTTCCTTTTACCATTGAGTTGAGAGCACAATTTATAATGATGGCATTGGGATTTTTTGTGGCTGGGTAATACCCACCACCCTGCGGCCCCTCCAGGCCACGCCCTGGCCCCCCAGCCCCACCCCAGCACCCCCTAGAGTGGCCTTCTGGTTCTACCCCAGGCTCCAGAAATGGAAGGTGCCACTCAGGCATCAGGGAGCCTCTAGGATCACGCTGCAGCCTGGGTCCACACTGATTTGTGGATTCTGTGTCCACCCCTGTGTGCCTCGTGCGGTGCTGCGCACCTGGAAGTGTCTTGTAAGCTACACAGCCTCACAGTGATGTCATATTACTCTAGCAGGCCCCCAAATCCATCTGGAGCAAGCCCAGAGTTCAGGTTACTTTTATGTCCAGGGAAGGGGAATGGGAGGGGCAAGAAGTGATTGACCTTTGGGCAGCAACGGGTGTTCAAAGAAGACGGAGAAATCTCTAAATCTCTTTGTTCCTCAGGGCCTTGGTGGGCCTGAGTCAGGTCTCAAGGCTCCTGAAACCCTTTGGCAAACAATAATTATTTTTGTACACATTGCTCCCACCTCCTTGGAAGCGGCCCTTTTTAGCAGAGCGCTGTTCTTTAAGAACTCAAGCTGCAAGCAGAATTCCTCTAACGATGGGCATGTCTGCAGCAGGAGCTGTTGGCCTAAAGGCCACAGGAACCACATGGCCAGAACAAGGTGGAGCCAGGGAGCAGCACTGTGTTACACTCACGCTCTGATTTGGCAACCAGTGCGCCATGCCGTGAGGGACCCAAAGGAAAGCAAAGCTTCCTGGCATCAGGGCAGACACATGTGACACTGTATGGAGGGTCTGCTCCTTACAGACCAGATTCCCAGGAAGTGGAGCTATCCTGCCCCTCCCTGCAGTGGGTGCTGAGTGTAGGGCAAGCACCCAGCCTGGGGACAGGGTGGGTGACAGAGGAGGATCGAAGCCAGGCCAGAGGCTCTGGGGACTCAGAAGTGGCTGCACTTAGTACCTCTCACCATTCCTCTGGATTTCCAGGCCCCCTGTCTTCCTGGCATCCCAGACTTCTTCACCCCAGGAAGGGAAACATCTTTTCTCTCCCCTCTTTAGGTTCAGTGGTTAGGGCCCGGACACAAGGCGGGTTACCCGGATGTGAAACAGGTGTGTTTCACAGGCATGTGACAGGCCGAACAGAAGCAAAGTGAAAACCCCAAAGAGACCGGCGGGCCTGGAGATTTATATACCATGTTAACAGGGGCCATACATTCAGGGAGAAGCGACGGGACAAAGGGAAGGAGCTGTGAACTTCAAGGGGCGGCAAATCATCAGGCAGGAAAATGGACGAGGAAGCCAATGGGAGATGAGTGCTACCCAGTGACGCCTGTTCGTGCAGCCCACCCCTGTACTGCTTGCGTGGGCTCCTCCTCGCGGCCATAAAACTTTCCTGGGAGAGGATTTCTGTCGGTCTCCATCTCTCCGAAGCTCCTCCTCCCAGTCAGATGAGGGACACTCTGGGAAAGCTTCTTTCTGTGTCTATTGATTCACAGTGGCCTCTGGTTCAAAATAATCCGCAGCCAGAGTGGCACATTCTGATCCCTGTCACTCACCAGTGAGGAGCACACAGACCCCAGCACCGCCGCTCCCTACGCTTAGGCTCCTCAGGGTCCCCACTCTGCCTCCATCTGTCTGGCTGGGGGAAATGTGGCAATCGGCCTGAACATCCCTTCTAGCAACTCGAAGGCCATGCTCTGAGGGTGATTTCTGTGTCTCATCTCTACCTTTATTTTTTTTTTTAAAGCTTTTATTTATTTGTTTTTAGGCAGAGGGGAAGGGAGGAAGACAGGGAGAGAAACATCACTGTGTGGTTGCCTCTCCAGCGCACCCTACTGGAGACCTGGCCTGAAACCCAGGCATGTGCCCTGACTGGGAATCGAACTGGCTACCCTTTGGTTTGCAGACTGGTGCTCAGTCCACTGAGTCACTCCAGCCAGGGCTTGTCTTGGCCTTTAATGCCTACCTTGTATCCAGCATGTTTTACAAAGGGTAGGAGGGTTTAGCCCAGGACTCAGGAATCAGGCGTCATTGCATTTAAACCTCTGGACTGATGGTAAGATGGGTGACCTTGGCCGTGTCTGCATCCACGGTAAGAGAACCATTCTCAATCCATCCACTTTTAGCACAGAGCGAAGGTCCACCACTGTTAGTCTCTTTCTTAGAGTGATGAGCAGTGAACACAAATCCTGCAGCTTCCTCTCCCCCAGGGCCCTGGCTGGCATTCTCTCAACTTAGCTAAGCCCTGTTCTGAGCTTGGCCTTCTCTGTTTGCTCAGCCCAAGCATTCACTCCCTCCCCTGAGATTCTGAAATCCTCCCTGGAGCTGACCCTTCATTGATTTTCATTTCTTTCTCCTGGATCTTAAGTCCCTTCAGGGACCATTACTGTCCAAGGGGACCCTGTGCCACAGTTTTTCTATTTCATGGGGAACTGCCATTGGTTCGGCCTATGCAACACCTCTGGCCTGGGGGTGGGAATGTTTGGGACAATGGCTGGTTCTCCTGCCAGGACGTGGTATTGTCCCAAGGCATAGGCAAAAGGTCTGGTGTGGGCGAAACCCCATCCCCCAAGATTCCGCGTGTAAGGTCTGGGCAGGAGTCTGGGCAGGAGAAGCCCCACCTCCTCTCTGGCTTCTGAGTTGTGCCACTGGGTCCAGCCAGCAGCTCTGCCCCTCCCCCGAACCCTGTGTGCGGCTCCCATGCTAGTGATGGAGTAGCCATGACGCTGACGTCTGTGGATTCCGTGGCCCCCCATTGTTCACCCCCACCCTCCATCCTGTCCTCTGCCCAGTGGCTCTGGTCTGTGCACTCATCCCTCTGCGGACTGCATCCCACAGGCTCCTGCCGGGGCACAGTCGGGAACCGCTTCTAGCACCCAAGGACATGGCAGACTGCCTGTTCCCACCTTACTTTGTTTAAAAATGCCTGCCTGCAATTAATATCATTTCCTCAAAACACATTTTCAGAAATACTGTCACTAGGTCCAAGTGTTGGGCAGTGACTTGGGCAACTGCTTCCCCCAAGACTGCGGGGTCCCCACAATATAGATTGGTGGGCGATGGACGCATGTGGGCTCTCTGCTGTGCACGGGGGATGCATCTTGTCACCACTGATTGAGGATCAGAAGTCAGGCATCAGGAAATCAGTACAGTCTTCACAAGTGGCAGTAGCTTATATTGGAGGCATTACTTATCATTTTAGTCGGTTGAACCAGGAATTAGGTTATCTCTCCTGCATTTTTTCCTCCTATCTTTCACTCCACAAATCTGGGGATGCACATTCTGAGCTACAAGCAGGGAAGAACATCGCTCAGGTTTACAGATCAATGACGGGGATCAGAACATGCTATCAGTAGATGAGGCGTTTTATTAGACAATGAAAGTCATAGAAGACTTTTGAGGGGATGTGTCCCCTGACAGACTCAGAAATGTGATTCTTCCGGGGGCTTCGGTGACCTTCACGTTTGGACATGTCAATACACTCTGGGAGTGGGGGGGGGGGAGCTCTCTCTCTGCCCGTTTGTGTGGAGAAGAGTCTGAGGACCCATCAGTTCCTGGCACAACGTTAGTTTCTGTTACTGCACTTAATGTCTTTAACTCCCAGAATCCGTGACCACATGGTTTGAAAAGGAGTTGAGGAAGGCTACTTTTTACTTTCAAGGTACCCAGAAAATGATCTTTTGTAAGTGATGTTATTTTCAAGGGGGTTTCTTGGGGAGTCCTGGGGGCTGTAGGAAGTCCCAGCCTTGGATACACAGCCTGTGGGGGTGAGGGTGGGGTATCCCTACACCTTGATGTAAATTACATTTCCCGGTGTCTGTGTGGAATGTTTTGCCTTATTGCAACCAGGCGGTTGTCTTCTAGCATGCCAAAATGTGCTTCGCAATTTCCCCCGTGTGCCTGGATAAAGGTAGCCTGTTTCAGCTTCATGAAACACCACTTTTCATCCATTTCTCTGCTATTCAAAATGTGGAGTCAGCACCCTAACCCTGCCTGACCAGATGGCAAATAAAGATGATGGAAATGCTGTTTTCATTCTTCCATTTTGGGTAAAGCCATGCACTAGGCATTTTTATGATTGCCCTCAAATGGGTTCCATGATTGAAATCCACTTAGTCTGAGGGCGGCAGGTGCTTTTGGTTTTCCTCGGCTGGCTCTATGTTCTGTTTTTAAACTCTTTTTAAAGGGATTGTATTTATTTACTTTTGGAGAGGGAAAGGGAGGGAGAATACAAGAGAGAAGCATTAATGTGTTGCCTCTCATACATGTCCCAAACCCCCAGTTGGGGACCAAACCTGCAATCCAGGACTGTGCCCTGACTGGGAATTGAACCAGTGACCTTTCACTTTGTGGGACAAAGTTCTAACCAGCTGTGCCACAGGGGTCAGTGCTAAACTCTTTTCAATATATTCTTTCTGCCTTTTAAATGCAGATTTCACCCTAGTTCCAGTCCCCACCCTTTCCTCCTCTTCTGAAGCTCTTTTCTTAGCTAATCCTTCCACAGAGGGCTCCCCAGACTGCTCTCTGCTTTTTGAGGGGGCTCCCCTGGGTTCACTCAGACCCCCTCCAAGGCTGCAAGTCAACAGCATGAGAGGCTGAGCCAGGTCTGCAGGCTGGTCTGCCAAGTTGATTCCTCACTGGCAGCATCACCCCAGCCAGGGGTCCCGCACGCAACACAGGGTATGAGGAGAATCCGCCTGCAGGAAGGGTAGGAGCACCCAGCCCTGAATGTGCTCACCATCTAAGACCCCTGAGGGGGCTTTGGAGTAAACCCTTGCATTCAATTAGGTGACCTCCATGCTGCCTTACTGGTCAGTACTGACTCCCATGTAGCCACAGGGATGTTCCTGGGAAGAAGGGGTGGCCTGGGACAAAGTTAGACCCCTGACAGTGGTCTCCTGGGCATGATGCCACCAGAGCACACAAAGGGACTCCAGTCCATTCTTGGCGGTCTCGTTGTCACTTCCTTGTCACAGACAGGCACCCAGAACCAGAGCGGGATTAGAAACAGTCCCCTGAGTTTGAAGGACAGATAAAGAGCTTCCCAACAGGAAAAAGCCAAAGGAGTTCATTACCAACAGGGCAGTATTACAAGAAACATTAAAGAGTCTTTTTGAAGAAGAAGAAGAAGAAGAAGAAGAAGAAGAAGAAGAAGAAGAAGAAGAAGGAGGAGGAGGAGGAGGAGGAGGAGAAGGAGGAGGAGGAGGAGGAGGAGAAGGAGAAGGAGAAGAAAAAGAGGAAGAGAAGGGGAAGAGGAAGGAGAAGAAAAGATAAAAATAACAATAAAACAACAATAAATAACATTTCTATCAACAGTTGAATCTAAATGTCAAAACAAACAAACAGAACAGAAAAACTCATAGATAAAGAGAACATTTTGATGGTTGCCAGATGAGAAAGGTGTTGAGGAGCTGGGTGAAAAATCGGAAGGGATTAGGAAGTACAAATTGGCAGTTACAGAATTGTCATGGGGATGTAAAGTACAGCTTAGGGAGTACAGTCAATAATTTGTAATAACTATGCATGGCGCCAGGTGGGAATGAGATTTATCGGCATGATCACTTAGTAAGTTATATAATGTCTAATCACATACACCTGAAACTAATATAACATTTTATGTCAACTGTAATTGAAAAATTAAAATGATTGAAAAATAAAATAAAAATTTTACTCATTAAAAAGAAATCACTGCCAAGCATATGAGGTTGGTCACTTTTCTTCCTTCGTGTGCCTCTTTTGGTTGGTTCTCATGTACTTTCTTCAGGGTAGATTAGAAGTAATCAGAATTTGTCAGCCATTCTTTTTAAAAACACAGAAAGAGATGGGAGTGGGAGTAATTTAAAAATGTAACATCCATTTGCATTTTAATAGCATTTCTTTTCGATCCAACATTAATGTGGGGTCCTGACCAAATTCTCTCAGAAACAAGTAAAACGTATTGTTTTTTTATTGTGTGCACATTTGAGAGTAGTTACAATTAAATTATTTTTTCTTACTAAAGTAATAAAAATGCACTAGAAAACAAGGAAATAGAAGAAATGTTTTTTTTAAAGATTTGCAACTCTACTACCCTACCACTGCCACTTCTAGCATTTTCGTGGTTTTTCGTTTTGTTTTGTTGTTTGTTTTTGTTTTGGGGGTGTTTTTGGTTGTTGTTTTTTTAATGTTTCAAGTACTGGATGGATAGATGATCAGTAGGTAGATACATAGATGACAGATTTAATGAAATGAATGCCACCTCTTTAAATATGTGCGTATAATAGATATACTTGACACGTGCGCACACCATATGGATAACTAGCTAAATAAATGCAGAAGGCTGTCTAGATGAACTTCCCACCGCGGGCCACAGCACATGCGGGCCGCACACCCTTGCCCGCCAACCAGGCCATCGTCGCTCAGGCGAGTCCCCGGGCCGCTGCCCCCAACCCATCCGCCGGCTGCTCCTGGGAGGTCATGCCAAGCGCCCTCCTCTTCAGGTTACAGAACTCTCACATGCAATCATTCCTAGATTTAGAACGTTTTCTTAGGGTAAATTTCCAGAACCTCTCTGGGTTGAAGCTTGGGTATTTCTTAGGACCGTAGGTCTGCGTCACCTGTATTCCCTCGCGCCCTGCTGGGCGGGTGGACTCAGCCAGGTCCCAGAGGGCTGGAGCTCAGCCTCCAGTGGCGGACCGTGGCTCCGTGTTAACAGCCGCCCGGGGGGGCGCACAGTTTTACCTGGCCCTAGGCTTCCTGGGAGTGGAGTCCCACCTGCGCCTGAGCTTCGGCTCACCCGGCCTGGCGACGCCGGCTCACGGGGCGGCACGGGGTCGCTTGTGTGGCAGAGCTGGCGGGCGGCAAGTAAGGAGGGCGCGCTCCCGGTGCCTCGGTTCCCTCGCCTGGGTTCAGCGGACGAGACACCGGCAGCGGTTCTCGCTCTGCCGTTCCTGCCCCAACAAGGCACCGCCACGAAGTGATGGGTGTGAGAATGTATCTGTTTGAATTTTCCGTCTCCATTGAGATATAACCGACGTAACTGATGTACAGCGTTGTGTGGGTTGAAGGCATGCAGGTGTTGATTAGATACAGGTAAGGCCTCCATCCCATCACAGAATCACGTTTTCTTCCTCTGGGTGAAGACGTTTCAGGCCTACTCCCGTGGCTGCGTTCTAGTGCCCAATACAGCGTTATTATCTCTCTGCACCTTGCAGTACATTAGGTCCGCAGAACTTGCTGATTTTACAGCTGGAAGCTTGTCCCATTTGGCCGGTGTCTCCCGGGTTCCCCCAGCGCAGCCCCCACTGACTGCTGGTCTGCTGTCCAGTGGAGTGGGCATGTTTTCTCTCCCCGCAAGGTATTTCAGCGGGAAGAAAAGGTTAAGAAGCAACCGGCCAGGTTATTCCTTAGTCCCTACACGCGTGGGTTGGCTCGTGAACTTAGGGGTGCCTGTAGTGGAGTCTTAGAATCACTTTAGCTTCCGATTCCTGAACCGAAGGGAGCGCCATTTCCATTCGCAAAGCCCGTCACTTCCTTGCCGCCTTGGCAGGAAGCGTCATTTAATACGACCCGAGTTTCCTTCCTGCAGGGAAGTGGAACATTAGCTGGGGAAGGCCCGCTGCCCGGGGCAAGAGCTCCCGGAGTGGGGTTGGGGACGCCAGGTCTGCCCCAACCTGGGGTGCTCTCCCCTCTCCGGTGCTTCGACAGAGACTCTGGAGTGCGGTCACCAGCACGGTAACCTAGACGTTGGTCATCAGATGTCATCTCCCTGATTCTATTGGCTTAAACTGATCACACCTTAGCTTACAGGCTTTTATGTTTTTAATTAGAAACAAAGAATGAGATGTCTGAAAAAAAATACACACGCAAGCCCCCCTGCTATTGTCTTTCCCAAGACATTGCTGGTAAATTGCAGCAAGAGCGCCCCCTGCAGGTGGCAGGATCACAGCCCCACTGGAATGGACGGGCTGAACGTTTGAAAGTGAACTCTGACCAAGTTGCTCCAGGCTTGAGGAGTGAAGGGGTCCATTCTCTCCCAACTGCCCAATTTTTGGCCTAAGACTTGACTCCTCAAGTCTGAGTGTGCTCCCTAGTAGACGAAGTCCCCTGTAAAGCTTCTTTTTATTCCCATTTGAGGAAGAATAATCTAAACCAAAATCCTACGCGTGCAGGTGGGCCAAGAGTCCTTCATCCTTGTAGCCTGTGTCCCCTCCAAAGTGATGAAGACTTAAATCAACTAGCCTGGAGGACTGCCCACGTTCCAGTCCTAACGACCCAGAGACAGCGAGACGGGTTTTACAACTTACCTGGGGGCATCCATCTGTAATCACCAGCTGCACTCCTAGCGGTGTGCTTCACCTGCTCAGGGAATCAGAGAAGTTCTGTGTCAGAGAGCATCCCTGGGAGCTGGGGTGGCCAGCAGGCCAGGTGTGCATGCAGCAGCTGCAGAGGAAGCATGTGGCTGGAGCTTCAGGAGTGCAGGTGAGCCCAGAGAGGAGGCTCAGAGTCTAGCACATGTGTGGTTAAGGCGGCTGGCCTGTTTGGTGTGCCATTTGGAAGTTATGATCACCTTTGTGACTTTATTTCTTTGGAGGTCCCCAGCCAGCAGGCACAGACACAGAGAGGGAAAGGTGGGTGCCTTCGGTGTGTGAACATGCTGATGAGCGTGAGTCCTGGGGAACTGGGCCAGGGGTGGAGGCCAGATTAGAGAGAGGCTGAGGCAACTGTGCGGGCTGAGCCAGGCACAGCACTTCACAGCCTTTAATAGTGAAGAAAATGTTGACTCCAGCCCTCTGGAATTGCGCCATTTGAAAATGTGAAGCATTTCTACGGTTGTCTTTCTCATGCATTTATTTTTATTTTTGGTATTAAGCCATTAAATGACTGAGCACTGAAATTTTTCAAAGTATCCTAAAAATAAATTTTACAAATGCAAACCTACCATCTGTTGCAGCTGGTCACTGACAACAGGCCACAGAGGGTTTTACAGGAGGCAGCAGAGCAGCTGAAGTCTGGTCACTGTTATTACGGCCCTCCGGGCAGTGAATGTGGTTTTGAATCGTAGGTTAAGTGCATGGACCAAATTTAGAACATCTCTGTGTCTGAATGCATGCACTGTTTAAAAATATGTTTATTAATTTTAGAGAGAGAGAGAAACATCAGCTGGTTGCCTTCCATACAGCCCCAACCAGGGATTAAACCCACAACCTCAGTATGCACCCTGACCAGGAATTGAACACCCAACCTTTTGATGTATGAGATGATGCTCCAACCAACTAAGCCATGTGGCCAGGGCATGTGTGTGCTTTCTTTCTCTTTTTTAAAAATTACTTTATTTATTTATTTTTAGAGAGAAGGGAAGGGAAGGAGAAAGAGAGGGAGAGAAACATCAATGTGTGGTTGTCTCTCATGTGCCCCCTACTGGGGACCTGACCCACAAGCCAGGTATGTGCCCTGACTGGAATCAAACTGGCGACCCTTTGGTTCACAGGCCAGCACTCAATCCACTGAGCCACACCAGTGAGGGCAGTGTGCTTTCTTAATAGTAAAGGAAATTTAAGGAAATAGAGAAACCTTTAATATACATACATATTCTAGATAAAATGTCTAATATCTAAGTCTCAAACTGGTTTTCCATATTACATACATGCTATGTGTATTTGCATGAATAAAATAAGAAATTTTAAAGCTACTTTTATATTTTAAATATTTTCCCAAACAGGACTTAGCCTAAGCCATAGCATGCCTCAGGGCAGGGCCTTCTCCTGGTAACTTGGGAGGCTGCTTATATATATAACTGATTTTTAGAGAGAGAAAGGAAAAGAGAAAGAAAGAGAGCATGAGACAGAGAGGCAGAGAGAGAGAGAGAGAGAGAGAGAGACATTGATTTGTTGTTCCTCTTATTGAAGCACTCATTGGTTGATTCCTGTATGTACCCTGACTGGCGATGGATCCCACAGCCTTGGTGTGTGTATCAGACCATGCTCAAACCAACTGAACCACCCAACCAGGGAAGGTATACATTTTTCCTTGCTTTCAACACATGCCTGAGGTTCATCTGCTACAGGTACTGTGAACTGGGAAGGGAGACGAGGACTTCAGAGGCAGGAGAAGAGGGGGGCTTCATCCTCTTCCAAGGAGATTTTAGACTGTAATGAAGTCAATTGTCAGTTTCTATACATTGTATTATCTGCTATGATTCATGCATGTGGGCTTGAACCCTCAAATTTAGTGACTTTTTGTGAAAATTCATATCTTTTAGAGAAGAAAGGTAGAGGCTGGTCAGGGTTGCCATTCTAGAACCGTTTCCAATACCCTGCACTTGCAAATAGAGATTTAAGCATGCTATCGTTTCCTTTTTAATTAATTCATTTGCTTGATATGGTAAAGCCTTTATCTGTTGCTTGGTAGGCAGAGAATGCCTGCATTGTGCTGCTCTCCCACAGTTAAATGGAGGAAAGCGATCTAAGTATCTAAACTTTGCAAAAGATATTAAATTTTTTTCTAACTTAACAAAGATTCCTTCCACTTCCTCGACTGATCTAAATAACAGATGGGGAAAGGGTAATGATGCTCTTGTTTGCCCAAGGTTCATAAGAGATTGGCCTGCAAAAGTGCAATTTTTATCCCAGCAAATAACAAAGCAAACAATAAATCATATTAGGCCTCTTACAATCCAGGTAAAAGTAGTTTTTAATATGGGGAAATTATCTGTCAGAAGTCAAACAATTTTAGATTTCTTGGGGAAATGGAAACATCAGATGCTTTATGATAATAATCGTGCTGTGTTAAATGGAGTGAAATCCAATTTCATTGCAGGGAAGTGTTATAATTCAGTCTGACTCTGAACTTGAAAATGGTGTTTACCCACCTGGAATATGAATGGAGGGCAGGTTCTTCAAACTTAGAACAACTCTGTAAAACAATAGTCAATCTGATTTATATTGACTTCAGTAGGTGCTTCAAGTCACCCGTTACCCTCACCCCTCTGTCCTGAAATGCATGGGGGGTGGGGGGTGGCATGGTCTGAGCTGCATCCCAGCTGGTGCTGGGGCCCCCTGCTTGCTTCTCCCAGAACCCAGGTCTTCCTGTGCAGAGTGGGCACCCAGCCACCACTGGATGGGATCATGAACCTGTTGGGCTGCGGTGGGCATCGATCGAAGGACAGTTTGGGAGTGTGGCAGACTGAGGAGGAGGCCCAGAGTCCACCAGCAGCAACTTCTGTCCTTGGACCTAAGTTGAGGCATCTCTCCCCTTGCTGAGCTGGGTTCCAAGAGCTGAGGCAGTAGCAGATATTCCCCCAAATTCTGTTTATGATTATTTGACCTCGACCTAGGCAGATGAGGCAAGGAGACGTGGATGAAAAAGGAGAGGTTGTTATTCTCTGTTGTTTGATGACTATATCTGGGCACAGAATACATTATGAATCCAAATCATTTTCTATGAATAAACATTTTAATGGGAAAACGATAGACTATTGTGAATGTTCCTTCACAAATAAGAAGAGTTAGACCTGCATGGTTGCGCTCCCTCCCTCCCACCCACATCTGCGGAAGAAGTGAGCTGGTGGGAAGCCTACCTACCTCCTGCCTTCTGAGGCCACAGGCTCAGGGCCCGTGCCAGCTGGGTCCCATTCTCCTGCAGAGAGAGACATACCTCTGTGACTTCAGTCCAGCGGAACAACATCCTCGCCCCGCAGCAGCTGCTTTGTCCCTGGAGTAGGAGAGATGGGAGCCTGCATCCAGGAGACTGCTGGGTGGTTGTGTTGGAAGCTGCACCCACCTGCCCCACTGTATGGCTCGCTGAGGAACCACGGGACCCTTCTGTTGGGGCTGCTGGGGCTTGGCTGGTGTTCATCTCTCACTTTGCACCCACATGCCTGTTCGTTAGGCTTCTTCTTTCCTTAAATTTTTTTATTTATTGATTTGAGAGAGAAAAAATAACATTGATTTTTATTGTTCCACCCATTCATGCGTTCATTGGTTGACTCTGCATGTGCCCTGACTGGGAATTGAACCCACAACCTTGGCGAATCAGGATAACACTCCAACCAACTGAGTGACCAGGGCAGAGCCCCTTCCCCGCTGCCCCCCCCCCACCTTTTTAAAATTCCTGGTTGTTTTATTCAACCGAACTTGAGAGCAAGCACAGAGGAGTGGAACAGGGCACATGTCTGCGTCAGCTCGCGCTGCAGTGACCAGATCCTCTCGAGGGCTGGCTTTAACAACAGACGTGTTTTCTTACTGCCCTGGACACTGTCAGTCCAAAGTTGGGTTCTGCGGAGGGCCTTCCTCCTGGTGTGCAGATGGCCACTTTCTCAGTCTGCCTCTGGTAGCTGAGAGCAAGATCCTGCATCTCTTCTTTGCGTGAGGGCGCTCACCCCCTGGGGGGCCCACACTCACAACCTCACCTACTTCAATTCCATCTCAAAGGCCCCACCTCCAAATACCCTCACATTGGGGACCGGAGTTTCAAGGTACACATTTTCCAGGGGCTGGGGGCGGGGGGGGGGGGCGAACAGTCTTCCACAGGAGTCCCCCGTACATGAATCTGGGAACTCTCTTTATTCACACCTTCTGCAAAATCCATCCAACACCTACCTGTTGCAAACCACTAGGGAGCTGGACCCAGAACGTTAAGAGAAGAATGGGTTTAAATTTTGCTCCCATTCAGGGTTTTATGTATATTTCCTATAAGTCGTAAAGCTATTGGATGTAATGTGAAATGTTCATTCTAGGTAAAGTGTTACATTTTATATGCAATCAAATGGGTAAAGCTATTTCAATTGAAAGTGTGATTTTCCCCCTCTTTACATAAATAAACAGCTCCCAAATCTTTGCACAGTTGATACCCCAGGAACCGGGCTACTTACGGTACCTGCCCTGCACAGCAGGTGAGGCTCGACTTTTATCCACAAAGAAACGTCCAAATCAGTAAGAATTTGTGTGAGTTTTTTTGAGCCAAACTGATGACAATTACTGGGAGGCAAACTATCAACAGATTGAGAAAATGCTCCAGAGAACGGCAGTTTTTCACCTTATTTTATACATCAAAGGAGGAGGCCTAAGGGGGTTATGTGAAATCCATTAGTAAGAGACTAGGGAGGTGGCAGAAAGCAAAGCAGGGAAACCTGGGATTGGATAAAAAAATAAAATGACAGACACACACTTCTTTTACACAGGGGGGCACAGGACAGTTAACGGGGAGCAGTGAATGCAATAATAATAACGGGGGGACTTGTGGTCTCCATCTGGTGAGGTGGCTGTGCTTTGAGGGGCCCGAAAAAAGGAAATTATTTTGATACTGCAAAGTTACTGTTATCAGGTATGTTATTAGTAGATGTTAAAAAAAATAAAAATAAAAGGCTACTCCACAAGCAAGCTCAATTAAGGTAAAGACTGACTTACGTTAGGGTAACACACAGGCCCAGGACATGGCTGTGCGCCACGACTCGCTTGTAGTTAGTTGGGAAGATTTCATTTCAGACCACCCTGCGTGGTGACTTTAGGTACCTGCGTGTGTAAGGCCGCCACGCATGCCCCTTCCCCCCAGCCCCGGAGCTGGTCAGTTGTAGCAGGGGGCCCTTGCTGTCTACACTGTGAGAGGCGTACACGGCCCAGAAAATCTGCTCATGCTCTTGGATGGCAAGAGCTGAAGCCCAGGTCTGGCATTGACTCCATGTAACCCAATGCATCGGGCAGATTGTGTACTTATCCTGGTAAATCACAGTTCTGTGTAGACTTCTTTCTTCAGACGGACACAGGGAAACCTGAGGTGTGGGCGGGAATTTTGTCTTCTGGGGGCTGGGTTTAGAAAATAAGACAACCACCGATTTTCCCTTTCTTGCATGAACATAGTAGTGACTTCTTTGTGGCAGAAGAACATGACAGCGAAGGGACACGTCTCAGTTCTGTGTTCACCTGGATGACTACAGAAAGCCAAGGGGAGAGAAAATGGGCCGCTGGGCTCTCCCTTCATATTTCAACAGCTGATCCCTTGGCAAAACCATTTCTATAAGCCGTTCCTGCATCTCGCACTGTAGAATGTGTTTGTGCTGGGGCGAGAATCCCCCCAGATTCGCTGGGAAATGTGGCAGCCGTCGCAGCCTCCCCCGGCCCTTCTCTGCGTTATTTTTGTGACATTGTCCGTTGTGTCTTTCATTCCTGTTCACACTGTCGTGAGCTCCTTCTTCAACTCCCTGGACCATCAAGGCATGCACCAGGTTGGGGTGGGATCCAGGCATGCCAGGCAGCCAGCCACCTGCATATAAAGTCTGCCTCCGCCTCAAGCACACGAAGGCATTTACAAAGCACAGGCCCTGGAGGATGCTCTGCTGGGGTCCCTCAGGAAGGGCCGGTGGTTAGATGGGTCAAAGGTTAGGCCTCGTGGGAAAATCCATGGCTGCCTGCAACTCAGTCAGGCTCCCTGCAGTGTGAGCCCGCAGCTCTGTCTTCACTGTCCAGCATGGACAGACAGGCGACCCTCGCCCGGGGTAGTAAGGCGTTCAAACCTGCATGAGCTGCTGCTGGGACCAGATGCTCCATGAACACTACGAAAACAAGCCTGAAGGTATCTGTAAGGATGTCTTCTTCAGCTGTGCTTGTCTGTCAGCCACACTTGGTATTGACATGGCACTTACACACTGTCTTTAAAGTTTTACCACCCTGCAGGGGTGGTGGTGTAAGACTGGGGACAGAGAGGTAAACAGAAAGCTTCCTGACCCAACCTGTGGCTGGCGAGACAGGCATGAGCAGAGGGAAGATGGTGGGCCAGGTGCAGAAGGCCACCAGATCAGGAAGGCCCCAAGGCCCCAGGGTGACCTTTCCTCCCCGGGCACATTGCGGGCCCTGTGGTTTAGCCCCCTGACATTTCCTGTTGCTTGCCATGCAGCTCAGACCCTCCCCTGGCCTTTCCTTCCCTGCATGTTGCTAGTCATGTGGGTTAGACCCCCTTAGAGGGGGAACAAACTAGGGGGCCAGGGAATAGCCCTTAGGCATGAAGCCCCCAGGACAATGGGGTCCTCAACCACCTCCAATATACCTAGGCCTCAGCTATGTCTCAGCCCCAGCCCCAGAAAGGCAGCAAAACCTGACAAGCACCACCGTGCTGCCTCTTGACCAGATGTGTCGACTAATGACCATCTACCCTGGCTCTGACCAATCAGTGGCAACCATGACCCTGAAAAGACACACCTGGAAAGAAGTTTCTATGGAGATCTCCCCTGAGGCCTCCAGAAAAAAACCCTGAAGCCAGAGGACCCAGTGCGGCCCTCTGTGGAGCATGCCCACACCTTCCCCCACCCCTCCCCTCAGGCACGTTTGCCTTGCCTCTCTCCTTTTCCTAAGCTCTAATGCCCTTTTTTGGCCTCTGTAACTTGTTTCGTCAGCTCATTTCTTCTATGGCTTATTTCTTCCACCTCTGTGACTTTCTAGAATATACTTTCTCTTATAGTTTGAGGTTGGGTTTGAATTATTTATTTTAAGTTTTTTTAAAGAGTTTACTTATTTATTTTTAGAAAGAGGGGAAGGGAAGGAGAGAGAGAGGGAAACAGCAACATGTGGTTGCCTCTTGCACGCCCCCTACTGGGGACCTGGCCTGTAACCCAGGCATGTGCCCTGACTGGGAATCGAACAGGTGACCCTTTTGTTTCCAGGCCCACCCTCAATCCACTGAGCTGCACCAGCCAGGGCTGGGTTTGAATTCTTACCCAGCCAGAACTCAAGTGCCAAGATTGCTAAACCAAGGTCTGGTTTGACCCCAGTGGTCTAACACCTGGTGCCATTCTCACCACCAGCAAATCACTCAGCAAGTCTGCACAGATCTGTTGGAAATCCAGAATTTCTGTTTCCCAGCAGGGGCTTCTGACTTTACTCCACAGGGGATGCCAGAACTCTGTTGATAGTGTCTAATGGAAAACGGTTAACAACATCCACTCTGTCATACAGAGTCCTCAGTGCGTATTTGCTGGGCTTATGCTTGTGTTAATGGCTCTCAAGAGTCCAGGGTCTGCCGTAGCCCTTTCAACATTGATTCTGGACTTGGTTGTGTGGTCGATTTGACCATTGGGTCCTAAGCAAAACTGAAGTGGGAGGGGGCCTTGATGCATCTTTTTGAAGGGAGCCTGACTTCTTAGAGTGCCACCATGCCAAGAATCAGGTCTAAGTGTCTTGAGAATTCAGACCCCACAGAGAGAAACGGCCACCTCCTCCAGGGACCCCAGCGTGCAGACTGAAAGCAGGCACTGCACCAATCTCAGACAGGAGCATCTGAACGGACAGGCCAACCCGTGGAACCAGGAGAAATAATACCTGCTTATTGCTTTCAGCCAACACGGTGAGATGTATGATTATACAGTAGATCTCTGACATGCTTCTCAATGGTACATTCAATAGTTGATTAAGAGATAACATTGCCTATTCGATATTAAAGTGACAACATTCACACCTAAGATTTAGAAAGCATTGTTTATCAATTATTGATTCTTCTAGTTAAGGAAATTATTCACCAAACTTACTGGTGTTACTTTAACCAAAAGAAAATATTTTCTTTTTTTTCTTATAAACTCTGAATTGTGCCCCCATCAGTGTGGTTCAGTGGTCTGGGCATCATCCTGCCAAAGCCAAGGGTCACTGGTTCGATTTCCAGTCAGGGCAGATGCCTGGGTTGTGTGCCTGGTCCCTGGCTGGGTGCATACGGGAGCAACTGATGAATGTTTCTCTCTCATATCGATGTCTCTTTGCCTCTCTTTCTCCCTCACTTCCCCTCTCTCTCTAAAAAAAAAAAAAAAAAAAAGTAAGTACATAAGTAAAATGTTTAAACTCTGAATTTTAGTAACGAGTGAAGGGAGTTCATGGATCAGTTGCACATTCAGAGCCTAGCATATAAACTAATCTGCAAATTACTGTGAGTTTTTCATATGCAAAAACTCACCGTCTGAATATGGTTTGTGTCCTCCTTCCCAAGGCTTGTACCTTGTAACTTTCTTTGTTGCCTGTTTTAAATGCTCCAGCTGGGACCTTGCATGCAGCTCTGGGTATTACATTAGCAGACATCCCTGACTTAGCGCCCATTTTAAAGAGAAAGCACTCAGCGTTTGTTCATTCATTAGGACTTTTTCTAGGTTTTTTTTTTTTTTATTACTTCGGTTAAAGAACATTAGTTATGTTCTTTGCTAAGAACATTTGTTATTAATTTCTCCAGCAATTGTGACAGTTTTGTGATTGCTTCCCTTTAATCTACTAATGTGGTGTAGATTGAACCACCTGAGGCTTCATAGGTACAAATGTCAATGAAAATCTAATTTCTTTCTATAAATCAGAAAGAAAGAGTCAACGGAATTTTCTACAGGACGTCATTTACAGTTGGGTTAAAAATGTACAAAGTGCCTGGAAGTCAATATAAAGAAGATGTGAGCGATCTCAACATAGGGAATCACAAAGCTGCTGTGCAGTATGAAGAGCAATGTAAGTGAATGCCAAGGAGGGAGAGATGCGTGTGGGTGATTCATTTACTTTGCTTTAAAATTATATTTCACTTTGTAAAATGGATGGGGCACCTCAGGCAGAGACTTGATTGATGGTGTGAGGGCCTAAAAAAAAAGGGGGGGGGGTGGCCATGGCTGGTGTAGCTTAGTGGACTGATCGAGGGCCTGCTAACCAAAGAGTTGCCAGTTCAATTCCCAATCAGGGCATAGGCCTGGGTTGTGGGCCAGGTCCCCAGTAGGGGGCGTGCAAGAGGCAACCACACATTTTTATTTCTCCCTCTCTCTTTCTCCTTCTCTTTCCCTCTCTCTAAAAATAAATAAATAAAATCTTAAAAAATAAAAGAATACTTTTCCTCCTGTCTTCTAAATTCTTCTGGCTGGGCCACTCATCAAATGAACAGAGACCAAGGAACAGGAAAAAATAAAAATTTTAATACCTGTGCATAAGGAATTCACATAGGCATGAACATTCCAAAGACAGCAAGGCAAGATTGGGTACATGTGACATTTTTGGACACAAGAGAAGGGGGTGGGTTGTTAGATTTCAAAAGTGAGAGAGCAGGCTTCACAGGTAGTTGTGAAAGAACGGAACACATGTGACAGGAAAATCCCTAGTAGGAACCATGGGGCCCGGGTATCCAGCCAACAGACACCTGCCAGAAGCCTTGT
Organism: Anoura caudifer; assembly: GCA_004027475.1. Lineage (NCBI taxonomy): Eukaryota > Metazoa > Chordata > Mammalia > Chiroptera > Phyllostomidae > Anoura > Anoura caudifer. The sequence continues at coordinate 310,806 of PVKU01001101.1, forward strand.
GGACCACACTTAATTCCCATTAGGTGAAGGCAGCATCCTAAGGCCTTGTTCCTGAAGCAGGTGTTTCTGTCTGAATCTCTTGGGCAGCAAAGGGGGGCGGGGGAGAGCCAAAGGTTCTTTCTGAGTCTTTTGTTTCTCAAAGAACAGCTTGCGATCAATGTCCCAAAAGGCAGCAATAGGGTGGCAGAATTTTGCTTCCCCTCAATATTATTTAAGATTTTTGCTGGCAAGAAATTATTCTGCTACTTAGTGCTAACAAGCCAACATTCACAATATTAATAAAAGCCTTTCATGTGGGCGGGGGGGAGGCGTGCGGTTAAACCCTTGCCCAGCCTCCTCCTCTCCCTGGACAGGCCCTGCCTTTTCTTCTTCTTCACAGTTATTGTGTGTGTGACTTCTGACACTGTCTGCCATCCACCAAGTGCTCCTCAAGGTGAAGGGCAGTTACTTGAAAGGTGGTCCCCTTGTCTGTGTATTTCAGGGTGGTCACTGAGAACTACTGAGACAGTTCCTATTTTGGACACATCTGCCCCATGGTCTTGAATGTGGGCTTTTCGTAGCATCGGGATAGTCTTGCGTTTGCTAATAACTCAGCACCTGCCTCTTCTCTGACTGTGAAAACATGAACAGAATAGTTAGCAGAAAACAACTAGAATTAGCTGAAAAGCAATTCATCTGCCTCCTCCTCTTCCTCTGCTCTTTCATAATACAGTGGAGCTGTGCTTTCTTTTCAAACAGGGAATTTGAAGGTCTGGAATGAGGGTGCTAGCTTTTGGCAAATGATTTCTATTAACAGGCACACATTGATAGGAGGCAAGGGGTGGGCAGGGCCGTGGAGAGGAGACATGTAAGAGCTGGCTGAGTGAGAGGCTGAGCGTTTGCAGTACAATGGGTGAGAAGCCCGCCAGCACCCTCTTCGTGCCTGGGCTCCATCTTATCACAGCACTGTAAGGTGGTAGAGGTTTGTGGTTGTTGGAATTTGCGGGTGAAACTTTTTATTTTATTTTATTTTTTACTAAGACAATTCAAGAAACTGAATTCCTTCACTCCTAGTTACTGCTCCAGGATTTACCCCTGGTCCGTGGCTTCTATGGGGTCTGCATTTGGAATGGTTAGGGTTAGGGTTAGGCTTCCTCCTCTGATTGTAATGTGTCCACATTAGAAACGTCCAAACCTGTAAGAATTCGTATGAGTTTATTTGAGCCAAACTGACAACAATTGTTGGGAAGCAAAACCTCAATGAGTGGAGCTAATGCTCCCGGGAATGGCCGTTTTGCACCTTATTTTATATATTAGAATCAAAGGAGGAAGCTTAAGGGGGTTATATGAAGTCCACCAGTGAGAGATTAGAGAGGCGGGACAAAGCAAAGCAGGGAAACCTGGGATTGGATAAAAAGTAAAATGCTAGACACATCTCTTACACAGGTGTCACAGGACAGTAACAGTCAGCAATCAATGGGTAACAATAACTGTGAAGGGATTTGTGGTCTCCCCCTGGCAGGGGCCAGTGCTTTGAGGGGTCCAGAAAAGGGAAATCTGACATTCCTAAGGTATGACATCATACTGTAAAAAGACAGCAGGCAGGCTCTGTTAAGGTAAAGATTGACCTTTGTCAGGGAAGATACCTGCCTAGATGTGACTACCCGCCATGATCTGCTTTTAGTTAGAAAGCTTTTAATTGCAGACCACCCTGCAGGGCTGTTTACAGTCTCCGAGTTTGTCGGGCCACCACGCAGGCCTCCCCTGAGCCGGTCAGGTTTAGTATGCAGTCCCTTTTCTTCCACAAATATATCAGGTAAGGTGTGAAACTACCATTCTCCGGAGCATTTCCTCAGTCTCCTAGGATTTTGCTTCTTGGCAGTTGTCATCAATTGGCTTAAATAAACTCAAAAATTCTCTGCAGGTTTAAATGTTTCTTACAACCATGTGTTGGTGGCAATCAGCCACTTCATTGGATCCATTCAAATGGAAACACTCGTAAGGGGGTGTACAGCACCCTACCCCCTTTTCACCAGGTAATTACAACATTTATACAAGAAGGTAGAAAAACGGCTTTAAATCAAATGATTATTTCAGAATATCCTAAAACAGTCATGGCTGTGGTGGCTGATTCCCTGTCACGTAGTTTCTGGGCTGTGCTGGGGCCCCCAGAGGCTGGCAGGTCACCCCACCCTGCTTAGTCCTTAAAGCGGTGCACTGTTCCTTAAATGCCTCTCCTTCCCCACTAGCGGTTGCTCTGAATGGGAGAGGGCAAGAAGCTCCTCTTGCCAAAGAATATGTATGTGCATGTGTGTGCACATGTGCGCGCATCTATGCATGTGTGCATGTGGATGTGCACACACTATGGGAACACACGTGTGTGTGCATGCAATGTGTGTGGGTGTATGCATACACACATGTGCCTGTATAGTGAACCCGGTAAGCACTGACATTATGTTGTTTATCTAACAGATTTTAGCACAGCTCGCTTCTAAGTTCCCTGAGGCGCTCAACATATACATGTCAGGTTGGATGGTTATGGAACTGAATGATCTTTCTAGGCTATGAAAAAGAGTTACAAACTGACATAATCCTTGACAGTTAATGATGCATCCAGATGATGCTGTGTCTGTGAAATGAATGGAAAGCACAGAGTGGCAGAGACAAAGCTGACCATTCCTTGTCCCAGCACCAAGCACCAAGTGGCAGCCGCCACACAAACACACCCCCTGCCTGGCTCTGGGTCCTGCAGGGTGGACCCCTCGAAGGCCGGTATCACAACCCAGACGATGAAGATCTGTGGCAGAAATGCAGAAAGTTTGGAGGCAAAACCCACCTGGCATGCTTGGAGGAGCTCGACAGAAAGTTGCTAGTTCCTGTGGGCGGCCCAGCGTGCTCACAGCTGCCTGGACAAGGTCTGTCCCCTGAGGACTAGGTGCTGTCCAGCTGATGTCATGTTTGCACAGGGGGTGTGCTGTGGACTGAACAGTGCCCCCTCCCCCAAGTCCTAGCTCTCAAGGGACTGTGTTTGGAGATGGGGCTTTTAGGAAGCAGTTATGGTTGAATGAGGGCAGAAGGTGGGAGTCCCAATCTGATCGGATCAGACAGATGGCCTTAGGAGAAGAGGAAGAGAGAGCACTCCCTGTCTGCACATATGTGCCAATGACAAGCCATGTGAGGACAGGAGGAGAAGGCAGCCACCAGACCCCGAGCAGACTGGCCCTCGGGTCTCTGACAACCAGCCCCCAGCACCTGAAGAAGCACATTTCTGTTTCTGGGAGCCCAGGCTGTCTGTGGCATTTGTCATAGCAGCACCAAGGCACTAAGGCAGATACACCAACTCATTTGTCAGCCTGGCAGGCAGACTGCTCCATAGAGTGAGGGCAGCGGTGCATGCCATCTAGAGGGCCTGTGTGAGCCGCAGGTGAGGTATGTGCAGCTGTCCCCTTCGATTTTGTTGTGTGTGGGTGGCACGGTCGTCGTGAACACTGGACATTGTCGTTATAGCTGGAGGAAGGGCAGCAGGAAGGAGAGGATGGCGGGACAGTAGCTCAGACCCCACATCGGGCCCACCTTGAGGAGACAAAGCAGTCAGTTCTCCATCCTGCTTGTAATGTGAGAACCAGCTTATCTAAAAGGCTTTTCTCGGGTTTCTTCCAAACTAATGGTAGTCTTTAATCATTCATAAATTCCTTTCATATAAGAACTTTTATTGCTGCTGGTTTCTGCAGTAGTTATGCCAGTTCTCATGACATTTTAAGATGGTGTAATTTACATTCTTGGACTTCCAGCTAATTGTATTGTGATACATTACCACGTCTTTATTATAATGCTAATAATGCTGATTAGGTATGCAGGCGATGTCAGATTTAATCATTTAGTACTGATGTTTCGAAGCCTTCATGAAAAGCCCTAATGAATAGTGTTATCAATTACTTAATGATTTTTCTGAAATTTAAACATCAGAATAGCAGCCCATACAAACCCACTGGGATCTACCACACGCTCTGAGGTATTGTCATCTCTGAGCTCCCTGCACTTCCCCAGAACGTAGACGATTGCTCTGTGCTGTGGAAAAACGGGCTAGAAACAGCTCATCATCCTGCTGTCAAGGGGTGAAAGCAGCCGGCAGGTCCCTGGGAGCAAGATGAGTGCACGTGCAGGCACCGAGAGCCCGAGGCCAGGAGCCTGGGAGACCAGGTGCAGCAGGGAGGGCTGACACCCTGGCCAGGCGCAGCATTGAACCCTTCAGGTGATGATTTCCACCCGTGACAAGCCACATGATTTGAAAAAGTTACTTCATAATTAGTTAATACGTTAAAAATTTTATACGACATCCAAAAAAAAAAAGGGGCCCAAGCGTAATTCAATAGCTTTGCCCTCCTCTAGATTATCTAAACAGATAATTTCTAATATTCCTGCCAATATTCTTAATACCTTCAAAGTAAATGGGAATGATGATTAGATTGTATTGACCACAAAATGGCTACTTAAAGTCATTAAGATGAGTCTAGGGTCGGGTGACAGGCGTGTTCAAATGGAGCCCGACAGTGGCCGGCCCCACCAGCGCATGGGCCTGTTTGCACCATGGTGTCACCATGGCAACTGCATCACCGGATACCACGGAATTTTCCACCCTGGTAGCCTTATGGGGCTGCCATCATGTGTGATGCCCATCGCCGACCGGAATATATCACTGCACGGCACATCGCGATGCAGGGACAGAAGCGAACACGCAGCGCCTGGTGCCGCCTGAAGTTTCAGGAACCACTGAGTGTTTTGGAAGGTGCCCCTCTGATAACAGGGAACAACTGGAATGCAGTCTTCCAGTACTTCGTTAACTCTCCCTGAATGACATTGCTTGTTTGTGAGCAAATATATTGAGGAGTTGTGGAAATGACTGAGAGTCATCTACCTAAAAATTAGATTTTTCTAAAATTTATCACCAGAAGGTGACCATGTTGGGGTTCTCCATGAACCTACCACAGTGTGGATGCCACATCTCTCTCTCTCTCTCTTTCTCTCTTGTTAGAAAAAATATATCAATGTCAACATATTCAGCAGAGTTTAATTCCAAGAGGATGTGGCATACTCTTTACATGGATAAAATGAGTTAGGAAATAAAATTAATGTGGCTAAATCATATAATCATTACATGAATAATGACTTTTTACTTATGAGTTTGTTCCATTTACAAATGGAGATCAATGTCGAAGACAGACACATCTAGGACAAGGTAGGTGACATTCTCGAAAGGCTAGATGTCACTGACTGTAAGTATGGCAGCCATTAATATAACCATATTAGCTAATGTCTCTTTTAAGGAAACTTACCTACCAAAGCTTTCTTGGCTTCTTTGTTTTTTTAAATTGGCTTTAAGCAATATTGAATTTCGGCAAATGTGCTAATTAAGGCATTTCTCTGGCTCAATGCACTAGGATTCTGAATTAAGCAACATTAGTTGCCTTGAATTAAAATAGCGACAGACCTAATTAGATAAATATTGTGGTTATCATGATCTGATCATTAAGCAGCAATTTTCGAAGACCTGCCATGAGAAAACCACACACACACACACACACACACGAAAACTATTTCTTCTCATTTTAAAAATGTGGGAAGGCAGCCCTGTCACAAAAATGGTGTGACCTGAATGTGAAGTGTTTGGCGGTGTCGTCGGTTCTGGAGGTGTCATATGCTGGGGCCGCGCCTTGTGCACCTGTGCCCTACACACGCATGTGTCTTAAATTGTCTCGTATACACCACAGGCCTCCTCTCAAGCCCCGAGCCTGATCGTTCAGTAAACCCTCCAACGTCCTGCTCTGATTCTCAGTCCCACTGCTCCTGTCCCTTCAGTCACCCCATCCCGCCCCCTGCGCAAACACTTCCTGGACCTGTCTCCAGCCGCCAGCATTGATGGGTTTCCTTGCTCCCGCCTCCAAAGACCCTGAGTGATGCCTTGTCCTGCCGAGGATTCAGCCCCCGTCACACTTCCAGACGCCATCCGATGCTGAAATCCCTGCTTTCCATTCTCAGTCTGAGAACTCGTCTTCAAATCCAACCACTGCCATGACGTTACAGACCAAAGTTGCCTATGTCGAGAGGCAGAAAGGAATCCCCCACACGGACACACAGCTCCAGGAAGCAGGGATGAGTGAGCACGTCTGGAACACGGAGAGAAGGAAGACGGGTGACTCCACCGTCACATGTTCGCGTTTCCACTCCTTTTCCCTCCCACTACCGAGGATGGGCAGCGCTCCTTTATTGAGAAAAGAGTTTCTGCCTCCTTGTTTTCCGATCTCCATCACTGTCGCTGTGGTCTTCCAGACAGGTGTCGTGTCTCTCCTGTGGCTTCCCTCTAAATTATCTTCCAGTCCTGGGGCTTTGGAAAGCATGTCATCCTCCCAGGAACAGGTCAGTAGAGCTCCCGCCATCCTTTTCCATCAGGCCACTGCTGAAGCTGGCATGGTCTCTGGTGGACAGGCCAGCAAGCCTCTGTCTCCCACCTCAGACTGGCTGTCACATGATCCCAGATAAACCAGCGTTGGCACACACCCCAAGGAAGGAAGCGTGGTGGGTGTCTCCCAGCACCGCATCAGTACACGTTAATCCCGTCTCAGTTCCTGTACCTGGGCTGTATTGCCGCACAGAGGTCTGGCTTGTGGCTCTAGTTATGTCAGTTGGCGCTAAGAATGAGGTGAAATACTCAAATCCGGGATCTGTGGCGTGTTTGGTGATCCTACTGGAAACGAAAGAGTTTTAAGTGAGAAGGAAGAACAAAGGAGATTGGCTTCATAGATTGTGGAGACAGGAAGGGCCCTCGGAACCTCAGTCACTGAGGACTACATCCATCCAGCAGGGAACCATGGCAGCCATCAGAACAGACTGACAAGTCCATGTTCCGGGTGGATGTCTGTCGAGGGAGCCATGTTGTATGCCTGCAAGGAGTGACAACCTGGAATGTCATTATTCCACAGAGTGGAATGTAACTAGAGGCAACACATAGGAAGACTGAACAGCGGAGACTGGTGACAGATGTGAGGTGGGTCATAAAAGGGACAGGGTCCCCCAGGTCTTCAAGTAGATGCATTCGGGCAGAAGGTCAGGAGAAATTCTTGAACCCGAATTTTCTGGACCACAGGCGACACCTATAACTGGCAGGATTTCTCAGAGTCACACGCATGCTCTGCAGAGGTTTCCTTCCCACCGCCAGGATCAGGCAGCTGTCACACAAAGGCAGGCCCAGGGCTTGGGTCAGGCACACTCTCTTCACTCATCAGGACAGAAGGCCCAGCGAGAGAGGGTTCAGATGGTGGCGAAGTTGCGGGATGTCCTCCGCTGGACTTCAATGGAGCATGTCCTCACGCACCCAACACCAGCTCAGGCCGGTTCACAGAACTAGCATAACCCATTCCCTGGACCTCAGATCCAAGTGTAGAGCTCCGGTTCCCGTCAGCCAAGAAGGAACTGACGGGGTGGAACCCTCCCTAGCAGGAGGGGATGCTGTGAAGGCTCCCAATCAAAGCGCAGATCACTGTGTTTTCCAAAGGGATGGACTAGGCGTTTAGGGAGGTGATGGGTAGCTATTGAGGGTACTCAGGGTGGCGCTCCCATGGGTGCTGGGGGGCAGGGCACAGAGACCTGAAGGGCATCAGCACCCTCTGCCCCTGTCCTGCCCTCACCCAGCAGCTCAGCACCCCACCCTCGGTGCTCCTAGGCAGCCAGTTGAGTCACCTTGCTCTGGGGTTGGAGAATCTGGTGGTGGGAGAACTTGCACAGGGCGAGGCTTTCCCAGGGGCTTCCTGTGGCTGCCTGCTGCCATTCCCTTTGCTGCCAGTTAGAAACGCATGTTTGTGAAAACAGGAACCTTCTCTGGCGAGGCTCTTGTGGGAAGGCCACACATAACCCCTATCCGTGTGTAGGTGCTCGGAGCCACAGGGGCTCAGGGCTGAGGGACCCCTTGCAGCTACAGGCGCCCGGGTGTCAGGCTCATCCCGGTTCCAGACCATAGGAGCTGGCTTCTAAGCAGAAAGGCAAGAGCTGGCTTTCTAGCTCGCTGGCAGGCCTGGGCCCCGGCTTCGTCTGCACTGTGCCCCGGGGTTGTCTTTACCATGCAGTAGAACGGGCATGAAAATTGCCCCTCCACGCTGGGCTGCGTGCTGCTTCTTTCATTTCCAGCCTGTCCACAGAGCTCAGTTCTGCTTTGGGGAGAGGAATAAATACTGACTAGTGACATGTCAAATGTCTTGCTTTGAATGAAGTCATTCTCAGAGGTCTTATGATTTTCCAATGGACTTATTTCCCCATAATGAGAGAAGTGACCTAATCTAATGCTTGAAATTAATTTTCCAAGTTGTTGACTATATTCTCTTTGCTTTGAAGACTCTTCGGGTTTCTGTGCAGAACTTGTTTTTCTGTGGTTCTCCGATCCTTCTAAAAACTGCAGAGACTTTGCACCCGATGGATGGGTTGCAGCTGCCCACAGCACCCAACAGGTAGCTTGGGGAACAGCATCAGGTTCGGGACCAGGGCTGGGGAGGGAATGCCAGGGCAAGACCAGCCAAGAGGCAGGGAGGGTCTCTCTGGAGGCCACTGCCAGCAGGGGCCCCAGGAAGGCCTTGATATGCTCAAAGACCTCGCTGCAAAGCAGAGGCAAGGGGCCTGAGGGATGGGGCTCAGGGCAGTGGGGACAAAGAGGAGGCTGGGAAGCCAGAGCACAGCCAGGGGCGCTGCAGTGCAGCAGTGCGCACCATGGTGGAAGGGCTGCACTGTAGGTGCCTATGCCCTTTGGTCCAAGAAACAGCGCTGGTTTTTGGTCCAAGGCCCTTCCTCACTGTAGGCCTTGTGCCCTGTGGGATGAGATCTCAGCAGAACGGGAGCAGAGCGCAGGGTACCAGGAGTAGTGGCCAGCCCCTGCAGACAGGGTTGGAAGGTGGGATGAGGGAGAGCTGCACACCCACTGGGAGGCACACATTGGGCTTTCCCTGGTACCTCTGAGCCACACAGGGTGCATGGCCACTACAGACCTCCAGGCAGGTGCAGGCCTAGCTTTCAGGGGGACCCACTCCTGGGGTCCCCAGGGGTCTCCCCCTCTAGGCAAACCCTTGATCAGCAGAGCAGGAGCTTCGGATCTATGTCCTCCTCAGGAATGTCCCCTGAAATCAACACCCAAGAGTCCAGCATGGGCTGGAGGTCTGTGTCCCTAACACCACCCTCTCTCATATGGCACCCTTGCAGTGTGACATTTTCGGTGAAGCCAGACCACTGAGCAATGACTGATTCAGAGATGTGAGGCTGCTCGAGCACATTGCTGGGTGGGTCAAATATCCAGAAATAGCAAAATGAAACCCACCGGAACAGTAATTACTGTTTTAAATAATTAAAACAGTAATTACTGAGAGCTTTCCTCAACTGGGAGCTTTCAAATCCATACCCGGTCTGAAACCCAGAGGCTAGAGGTCCTAGTAGGACGATTTCTAAAGTAGGGAAAAAAGGAAGTTGTGTACCTTTACAAAGATTGGTTTTTACATTGGGCTCTGGGACTGCAGTGGAGTAGTTAAAGAAGTATTAGCCCTGGCTAGTGTGGCTCTGGTTTGTTGCAATGTCCACCTGTAACCAAGTTGTTGTAAATGGCAGGATTTCCTTCTTTCTCAGGGCTGAACTATATATATATATCTCCTGAGGTGGTGGAGCATCGGAAGCATGGGTGTGGGACCAAGCAAATGTGGGTGCAACATAGTGACATGGGTCAGCAGTGCAGGGGTACCCTAAAAGTAATCAAGGGAAAAACCACACGTGCTTAAGTAAAAGGGCAAGGCAACACTGCAGGTCCCTGTGGTTAAAACAATGCACATATTGCATAGTCCTAACAGTGAGAATTATTTATTGATTTTCAGCTTTTACAATGAACAGGCCAGCTTGAATTGTGTTTATAGATGCCAGAAATTAGAGAGATGGGGGGAAAGGACAGGAGGATAGGTGAGCGGGGCACTGAGAATCAAGATCTGTTATCTCCAGCCCTGGCTGGTGTGGCTCAGTGGACTGAGTGCTGGCCTGTGAACCAAAGGGTTGCAGGTTTGATTCCCAGTCAGGGCACATGCCTGGGTTGTGGGCCAGGTCCCCAGTAGGGGGTGCATGCTAGGCAACCACACATTGATGTTTCTCTCTCACTATTTCTCCCTCCCTTCCTGTGTCTCTAAAAATAAATAAATGAAGTCTTAAAAAAAAGAATCTGTTATCTCCAGAAGGAAACCCATGGAAGCAGGTGATTGAAAGGGACAAAGGCAATCAATATAAAGACCAGTGATAGTCTCAGAGCCACATTAGGATCATTGATTGTTTAGATACTACAGTCTCAAATCCACCAATCAATGTGTGTTTCTGTGGCAAAGCATTATCTAGAGCAGGGGTCCCCAAACTCCAGACCCTGAACCAGTACCAGTCCAGGCCTGTTAGACTGGGCAGGAGGTGAGCTTGAATGTAATGCACTTGAATCATCCCGAAATTATCCCCTCCGACCCTGTGGAAAAATTGTCTTCCATGAAATCAGTCCCTAGTGCCAAAAAGGTTGGAGACTGCTGATCTGGAGAGCTGGAATTAACCATCAGGATGAGAAAAAGCTGAAAGAATTCACTTCCCTCCCACCTCCTCCACCGCCACCCCAACCTGCCTCTACTCAGGGAAGAGGGATTTAGGTGGGGGAGATGAGCAAGGAGCGGTCACTCCCCACCACATTCCCCTCTGGCACTGTTCTATTTTTCATTAATATGCATCTAATTAAATGAGCACATAAAATGCATGTAATTAAATGTATTTGGTGCTTATCATATTAACATTTTAGCTGACAGAGACTTACAAGTAGGAACTACCCTCTCTTCGTTTCCTTCTCTCTCTGCCCCTGTCTCTCTCTCTCTAGTATCTTCTGGGTATGTCTTCATTTTCGAGGAGCATCTACTTGATTTGCGAAATTATTGAAAAGTTTATTTCACTTCAACAAGTCATGCTATTAAATCGCCATGTTTCTGCCTTAAAAAGTCTCTATTCCATAAGTGCCCACCTTCTGGGTTCACACTTTTGCCTCCAAATGAATGTATTCAGAGTTGAGACCAAAGGTACCCTTTCTTCCCTTATTTCCCCTGTGAATCGCCAGACCCACTGCTGTGCCTCCTACCCAAAGCTCTCCACTAAGTGGCTCAGCTCCTCAGCATTGCTTTCTCCCGCCTGTCCAACAAATCCCTGCATGAGTCCACCTCCCCTTTCCAGTCCATGAATATAGCGGAAACCAGAGATCATTCTGGAGACCAGTTAGCCAGCCAGTTATTCTCTGTAAGATTCTTCCTTTGCCCAGCTTCCTGCCATAGACCAGAAGGCAATGATCCAATTCCCCAGCTGTGCATCCTGCTTGGGCAAGAGCAAGACCCCTGCGTGTCTTTTATGGGAAAGGAACAACGTGCACTAGTGGAGAGAGCTGAGCCCCTTGGAGCTTCCAGGGACCCCTCCTGAGTTGTCATCTGTTTTTGCTTTAAAAATATAAAGATTTTATTTATTTATTTTTATAGAGGGGAAAGGAGGTGGAGAAATGCGCCCCCTACTGGGGACGTGGTCCGCAATGCAGGTATGTACCCTGACTGGAAATTGAACTGGTGACCCTTCAGTTCACATGCCGGTGCTCAGTCCACGGAGCCACACCAGCCCAGGCTGGAAATTTTTAAATAGACATAGAAATACCCAGATTAGCTGTTTCTTTATGGAAGTTTGGCAGTTTGTGTCCTCTAAGGAATTTGCTCGTTTCATCTCAGATGTCAATTTATCGGCACAAGGTTGTTTGTAACATTCTCTTATTATCCTTTTTACACAGGTGGAGTCGTAGCAATGCCACTCCCTGTTGACACAGCTAATTTGCATCTTCTCTGTCCACTTCCGTCTGGCTACAGGTGTATCATTTTATTAATCTCAAAGAACCAGTTTTCAGTTTAATTGATTTTCTCTATTTTTTTCTGGTGGTTATTTCATCGATTTCTGCCCAAGCATTTGCATTTTCCTCTAATTTTTGGAGAGGGTGTTCATGTGCTCCTCTCTGATCCGTTTCTTAAGGTGGAAGACAAGGCGACTGATTAGACACTCTTCTAAAATAATTTCAGTGCAATAAATCTCCTGCCAGCTCTGCTTTCGATGTGCCCTTCATACTTTGCTTGCTGTGTTTTCGTTTTTATGCATGTCACACATTTTCCCTTTGCTTGGTTCTCTCTTCTCGTACCCTGTCCTGCAGATTGCCACCAGCTGGCTCTCACCCCCATAAGGCATCCTCCTGGCTTCTCCTGGGTTTTCCTCCGTTGGCCTGTGGACTGGAAACTCTTCCGAGGCAGGATGCTGGGACAACTACAAAGGTCACTTCATCCTATCCCCTTTTCTCAGGGATCACTGAACTTCATGCACCAATGCCCAGGGTCTTGTAAATACCAGATGTGATGAAGCGTCTTTACCTCTGCCACCTTCCGTCAATCCCCTGCTCTTGGCTGGGCTCTTGTGATGCCCGTTCTTCTGCATATCTGCCCCCAAATTAACCAACCTTCCACCCTCTGTCTGAGCAGCTTCCTCTACCCAGGGTTCCCCTGTGGTCTTCCTCAGACTTCACTGTAAAATCTGAACATGTTTCATCCAGAGCCAGGACCTCCCTTGGTCTTCCTGCTGGGGACTCCACCTGGCCTCCCTCCCACTCCTTTGTCCCACATGCCACTGCCAGATCCAACAGTTCTAAGTCACGTGTCCTTTTTATGACCCTGCGCTCCTGCACATACTTGCCTTCTGTCTCCAGGTCTCCCCAGGAAATCCCTGCTCTCCTTCCAAATATCCACCCAAAGCTGCATACTCAGGAGCCACCTCCACCCCCAGAACTTGGCGGTTGCCCCTCCTGTTTCTGCGTGTTGTACAGACTGGTGCCCAGCAAGCGTCACCTGTTCAATGAACCTTTGCATAGCTGTCTAACCACATGTCTTGGACACTTTTGGAGTCAGGGCCCTGTCATTCACAGCCACCTTTTGTGTCCCAGGCTTGGCATGGTCCTGACACCAGCAGGCATGGACATTCCCATGGACTGAAAGGATCTGTCATTTCATAACGATCCATGAAATCGGGCCAAGGGTGATATGCCTACTGCACAATGTCACAGAAGCTCTGCAGGGATGGTGATGGGCAATTGGATGATATTTTCATGTTAATTTCCTAGCTAATATTTATCTGGTGTAACTATGCATGAGTGCTTTAAATATTTGAATTTTTCTTCTGTCTTTCACACAAGTGCCAGTACAGGTGGCGGCATGGCTGCCCAGGTGTGTTTCCTAGAACCTGGTGGCTCCTGTTGGTGCGGCTCTGCTTGTTCAACACAGAAATCACAGCCAGGCAGATGGAGGGGACACACACCATTTATCAGTGACATCCCACGAAGTAGCAATTCAATACCGATGGATTAACTCAGCTGTTCTTTGGGGGAGGCCAGTGTCCAGGATCCATCCCTAGGAAAACAGGGCAGAAGAATTCATTTCAAGGGGGTGAATCAAGGCCCTGGGTGGCATGGAGTGTGGTTTGTGGTCATTTTGTTAGAATTGGAGGTGCTGTGACTGCTGAGATTGCAGGCTGAGCAGAGAGGGGACACACTGAACTTCTAGGAGTTTACCTCTCCGCCCCTCTGAGGGGCAGAGGACCTGTTAGGTGTGATCAGTCAGCAGCGCATCCTGGAGGTGAAGGGCAAAGAGACAGCAGAGAGGGCAGGGACACTTCAGGGGGTCTCCATGGGCAAGAAACTTTGCCAGTCAAGTTTGCCTTTCTCACCACGTTAACAAGCTTTAAATTTCCCACCTACTTTTTGAGGACGCACCTCAGTTCCCACAAGGATCCCCTGTGTGTTTGCAAAGGCCATGCAGAGATACATCTGTGACTGCACCTACTCCAAGCACGAGTCTTTCCTTTGCAAGCCTGGCTGCGGAGTCAGGCCTGAATCCCACTCCCCAAAGTGGGAGGAGGAGGCCGGTTAGAGCAGCTGAGGGTGCCCAATGCACCCCACAGTGGCCTCTAAGGGCAGCTGGGCCCTGGAGGGGGCGCATGCGTGTCATTCAGGAGGAAGCAGCCTTCAGAGAAGAAGACTGCACGTTTTCTCTTTCTGCCTCAAGCAAGTGACAGCCCTGGGTGGAGGGGTAGGGTGCTTAGCTGCTAGGAGCATTGTCCTGTGCACCAAAGGGTCGCAGGTTCGATTCCTGGTCATGGTGCATAGGTAGATTGTGGGTTCCATCCTTGGTCAGGGTGCATTTGGGACACAGCAGATCAATGTTTCTTTCTCATATAAATGTTTCTCTCTCTTTCTCTCCCCCTCTCCCCTTCCTCTGTCTCTAAAATCAACAAATGTAAACTCAGGTGAGGACTTTTAAAGACAAGTAACAGAGGAACTGACTGCTTGGAAATTGAAAATAGAAGCAGGGAAGCGACACTTTCAATGCTGAGGTTTTTAATAACGACCTAACAGTAGTGTTTCTGACAAGGCTCTGACGCATCCCTCCTGAGTGAGAAGAGGGGCAGAGTGTAGGACAGCTGTCAGCCACCCATCAAGTGCTGACACTTCTCGGGGGATGGTGGCGGTGGGGGAGCTGGCGGCAGAGTCTGTCTGGGAGCTTACTGCACGCTGGCTTCAGAGGCCGTGATGCAGCGTTCTGTTGTCACATGGGGTCTGGCCAGTGTCCATCTGTCTGTTCAGTCTTTCAGACGAAAGATTAGAACACAGATTAAATGAGATCCCCAAGCGCCAGCAAGGCACCGCACACATGGCAAAGCGTCCGTGGGCCATATTATAATTTTAAAATAGTGGGAAATAACCCAGTCTGGCCTAATTCCCCATAAACTGAGTGTGGCCGTGATGGGGTTTTGTTTACAGGACCTTGGGCTACAGTGAGAGGCAGGATCAGTCCGAGGACCAGGGGCAAGGATGTAGACCACCCCCGCCCCCACCGCACCGCACTTCCGGCTGCCTGCTCCAAGGCTGTAGCAAGGAAAGGCCTCGGACAGAGCGCGCAGAAGCAGCCTCTGTCCTCAGATTGTCAGACGCGCGTTCCGTGTGCCGCATGCGGCTGGCATCCCACTGGCATCCCGGCTTCTGCTGCTGTCTTACTAATGTATCTACACCATTTTTCCCGCTAGCTGAAATAGAAACAGATGTTGGTTTGCTTGACTGGCCATCTGGGAGAAGTTTATAGTTTAGAGGAAAGAGGCAGAAGGAAATACAAGAACTTGGCAGGGAATAAGATGCTCAAGAAAAGGAGAGCAGGGTGAGGCCGGTCTCAGAGGCCGTGGACTGGGGTCGCTGGTGGTAGGGAAGGACGCGACTTCTGGGACGAGGGCTGGGGACAGTGGTGAGGCCAGACCTAGAGCGGCAAGCTGCCAGGGATGCCTGCGATTTCTTTCTTTCTGGGTGAAGTCCGGAAAGGCAGCGTTGGGAGGCCGCAGAATGAACGGCACGCTTACAGAACCACACTGTTCATTGCCTTATTTTTTACTAACCGCCTTGTAATGCCGCCGGGTGTGGACGTTTGAGCACAATCTAGTTCGTGTTGTGTGGTTATGAAGAATGCAATCAGCCACCATCAATTCTTCGATGACCTCCGAGAATCAGTCCTGGTGCCTAACTGGAGGAGACTGATAGTGTGATTAGTGGAATTAGTGTAAAAATATCCCTAGCCCTGGCTGGTGCGGCTCAGTGGATTGAGCGCCTGCCTGCAGACTGAAAGGTCTCCAATTCCATTTCCATTTCCATTCAGGGCACATACATGCCTGGGTGCCGGGGACCAGGTTCCCGGTTAGGGGAGTGTGAGAGGCAGCTGATAAATGTTTCTCTCACACATCATTGTTTCTCTCCCTTTCTTTCCCCCTTCTTTCCCCTCTCTCTAAAAATGAATAAACAAAATCTTTAAGAAAAAAACACCCCTAGACTTTTATTGTTCCAGGACATATAAACTCAGTTCTATAATGATCTGTTCATAACTTGACATCAGTTTCTGTAATGCAGTTAATCTTTTCCTCTGCGTGTTCCCCTTATTTTCTGCTTCACATTGCTAGTTATAAAGATTACGAAAGGCTTCCTTAACTCAAACTACCAGGACATTGTGTAATTGCAATCTGAATTTACTACCATTAAACAATGACATAGAAGTTTAGAATCACCTGAGCCATTAATTTAATTTTTCAACATTTATTTTGAGATCATGTTATGGATTAAGAAGAAATCCCAAGCAGTACAGAAAAGCCTGGGTAAGCTTTACCTGATTTCCCCAGGGGCACCCTCTTACGTAACTGCGGGACCATGTCAAGCCCAGGGTGGCTCTCTGTTCGTCCTGCAAGGCTGATACCAGGACATGCTTCTTGAGCCTGTACTTAAGTAGAGATGGACAACAAGGGATGTGTGCCAACTGTAAGGAGGAAGCAGTGACAGAAGAGAAGGCACCTGTGTGTCAGAACCAAATCTTTGTGATTATTAGAAGAATCTTGTGGAAATGACATTAGATACAATAGTGCGGTTGATCTTTTCGGTGTTTGGAAAAATGGAAGAGAAACATCAATGATTCAGGGGGCCGGAGAGCTCGAGTGCTTTTAGAAAAGAAGTTTCTGAATGACTGGTTAAATATGAAAATCTCACCTCAAGTAATGGAAATATTGTAAGGAATTTGTTGGTAAAGAATATATATTTTTAAATACTCACCTGAGGGACATGTTTTCAATTATTTTTTTAGGGAGAGGAGGTGGGGTGGGAGGGAGAGAGATGTTGATGTGAGAGAAGAACAACGATCAGTTGCCTCTCGTACTCACCCTGACCAGGGGCTGAACCTGCAACCTTTTAGTGTATGGGGCAATGCTCCAATCAGCTGAGCCACCCAGCCAGGGCTGCTCGGATATGTGCCAATGAGTGGCTCTGGCATTTTGGGTGGGAGAGTCCTTCCTGTTGAGTCCTTCCTCATGCCCCTGCCCCCGTTGCACCCTTCCTTATCTTTCTCCCAGCTCAGCAGCTCCTGGCCTGAGAGCTGCATGCTTTCTCCTGCGGGCTCACCCTCACCATTGCTCCAGAGCGCAGCAGGTTTGCCCAGCAGAAACCACCACCCAGGACCCTGTACCATTGCTGAGTTGGGAGGCATGCCCCGTAACATCCATCAAATCATGTTGGCTGATGCCATGTGTTCAGTTATTCTACGTCTTCCTCATTCTTCTGACTTACAGGAAAATCAGTTTTTGAGAGTGTGCAGTGGAAGCCCCCGACTATGACTGTGAATTTATTTGTCTATCTCTTCAAGCTCACTGATGCATATATGCAGCGCTGTTGTTGGTTAAATACATGCTTCAGACAACTGTCTTCTTGGTGTACTGGCCTTCTTTAGCATTATGTAATATCCATCTTTGTTCTTGATGAGCATCTTTGCTCTGAGAGCTATTTCATCAGGTTGAAGGACTGCTTCTAACTCTTTGTCTGACCGGAATATGCAGCTCTGAGTATCGCTCCCTCATGAAGGTGCTGTGACCACCCTGCATTTGGTGTGTCTCCCAGGCCCCATTATGGTGCCAGGTCCTTCACTGGCAGATGGTATGTGACCCCAGGCCCGGAGAGAGCAGGAAGAGAGAAACTGAAGTCACCAGATACCTGAGCATATCCAAGGTTTGAACTCAGGTATTCTTACCCAAGGAAGTGATAATAGACTAGATCTAGATAATAAAAGGATAATAGATTAGATTGCACACAGTCTGTGGTACAGAGAAGGGGATTTTGCAGGGAGCTGGAAATCTTGTAAGAGCAGAGAAAAGTGATCAAAAACTATGTCATTCTTAGCAACAATAATTTAAACGCTAGCCTGGTGTGGACTGAGGAACTAAGGACTGAGCAAGCAAATGAAGTAATTCAGTTTTCTTTTCTTTTCTTGCACATAGTCATTCTCCCCAAGGAATCCATGACATCTCTGGTAGGCATAAGTTTAAAAATAACCAAAAGCTTTGATGTAAAACCATGTGTAAAATTGATTTCATCAAGTGTTCCAAAAAGCAAACAAACAGATCTCTTATAATATAACTCAGGAATTTGACTCAAGCTTGACTTTCAGATATGAAGTCTTCATTCAATGAGATGCATATTTTTGTTCCATGCTGTAATTGCTTTTAAAAAAAAAATAGTGCTTCAAGAAAAAAGTCATTCAATATTTAATTAATTAAAGGTTAATGAATTGAGTTGCCTTTGGCAACTCAAGATAATTTTATCATAACCTATGTTGTATGCTGTCATCAGTCACACTAAAAGCAGTAAAATGAGCCCTGGCCAGGTGGCTCAGTTGGGTGGAGCATCATTCCATGCACCAAAAGGTTGTGGGTTTGATCCCCAGTCAGGGCATGTGCAGTAGGCAGCCAATAGAAGTTTCTCTCATGTCGATGTTTCTCTCTCTCTCTCTTTCTCTCTCTCTCAAATCAACAAACATATCCTTAGTTCACCAGAGAGCTGGACAAATATAGGCCTGGATGAAATTTCTGAGACAGGCTAGTCTAGCCCCTGATTTTATGGAGGACCCGCTGGAGCCAGTGAGGGGGCCGTTTGAGGAGGCTGACTGAGGATGCAGGGGCCAGGGCAACTTAGCCTGGCAAGATGCCTCCCAGGAACAAATACAAGAAGGAATGTCATTGAACTTGTGTTTTATTTTTGTCATCTCTTCAGTACTTTTAATTATGGGGTGGAACTTACCAGTTTGTGAATTTAAGAACTGTGACCAATAAATTCATAGAAAAGGGCAGAAAGAATTGAATTCTGAGTCTATCGAAAATTTACAGGGAGGATGGAAGAGTTAAGTTTTTTCCCCCATGCAAAATTTAAAAAAAAAAAAAAACAACAAACTATCATCTCCACCAAAAGGCAAATAAGTGATAAAATTTGAACTTGTAACATCCATTTTTAATAGAACTTTAAGCTGTGGAGTTTGAATTTTAATCCTGAAATTTAAAAAATAATTGAAGGCTAACAGAAGAGACGGTACACAGACTATTAGTAAAGAGGTGAGTTGCTCTGCCAGTTACTGAATAAACGCAAGCCAGCTCCTGCGAGGAAACACATACCGTTCAACCTGCAGGTCTCTTGAATCTGAGAATTCAAATGACTGCCTTCTGCAAGTAACAGAAACTATTCTCCCTCTGCCTTGGGAGTGCACTGATCTGCTGCAAAGTCACCTCTGTTGGAGCATTTATTACAAGAACAGAATGAAAGTCTAGTTAGGTAATTATATGGGAAATGACGACAAAAAAGGTCAGCCATATACATGTTTGAACGGTCAAACATTTAAGCAGTTTGGGGTTATGTTGAGTCACAAGAGAGAGCATAAAATAAAGTTCACGAAGCAACTGCAGGCGACAATGACTAAACCCTAGGAACAGGCTTAAAGTAAGAGCTTTGTCTTATCTTTTAATAGATTCTAGTCCAGAACATATATCACAAAAGTGCTAAATGGCTTGGGGTACTAGGATGTGTATCTCAGACGTTTACAGCCCTGAGGATTTGCAAGAGCAATAAACTGCCAATTGAAATGTTCAGATATCTTACTCCCTATTGAACATCAAGTTCCGCTTAAATGGGAACCAACCTGACCTTTCAGGGGCATTTGAGTGACGTTAACAAATACCTTCTCCTATGGAGTCATTAATCAACCTGTTCTCCCGTTTGGAACAATCTACCATCTTAACAATTTGGGTTGGATTGTTTAGATGTCACAAATGTTTTATTTACTTCCTTCTGAAGTTCAACCTCGGTCACCTTAATAAAACCCCCAAGTCAGACCCTTGTTTTTGCAAGCGTTTAGCCTAGCAGGAGCAGCTGCTTAGTGTTCCCAAGTCTGTCATTTCACAGGGGCTACCCTCGTCCACAGGCTTTGACCAAACCATGTTCACTCATCGATTGCCTTTTGTAAGTGAAAAAAGGAAAAAAGAGATAATTTAAACAATCGCTGACCTTTTCTCAGCCATATTAAAAATACTTTCAAAGGCTTCTAATTGGACAATGTTTTTGGTAACCATGTGCTTTATAACGCGAAAGACGAAAGGCGAGTTGGCCTTAGTGTGACTCTTATTTCTTTACATCTTCATCTTCTTGCAGACTTGAAAAATGCCCTGTTTTTATATCAATTCTTTCTCCTCCCGTGGAGTTTGTCAGCAACAGGAGGAAGGTTAATCTATGAAGTAGGCCACAGAAAAATAAAATATTAATGTAACAGAATACTGGAAAGAATACCCTTTTTCCACATCTTTGTGGCCTTTGTCATGAATGATTAATAAGTTTGTGTGGGTATGTGATCACTATAACCTTTTCTGATATCTGGAGCAGAATGCTGCTCAAATATAAGAAATACATTTTCTGATATCCTTGAAAATAGCTATCTTGTGTGTTTATTTCCAATGATACCCTGGGTCAAAGGCTATCTACTTAGGTCTTTAATTTGGTTAATTATGAAAAGTTTGCCTACTTGGAAAGATATTTTAAAAATCTACTTTAAATCAATCACTTCAAACAACTTTAAGATAGGCTTTTTTATTGTTTAATTTAGATTTCCTTTAAAAAAATCCAGAATAATTGATATAAAACTAAAATCACTTTTCTTTGCTTCCTAATTCCTATCTATGCCACCACGTCATCAATCTGGGGTTCTTCCTGTCACTATATTTTTAGTTCCATTAACTAGCTCTGTTATCTTTAAAATCTATAGTGTTCCTTGGTGTATCTTCAAATTTACACAAATGATGTAGTTGTCCATGAGGGCTCATAACTTACAGCTGTCACACTCATCTCTAAGTTTAGAAAGCCGTGTTCACACATGTGGGTCTCCTTCATTCATTCAGTTGCTGCGCAGGGTCCTGTCTCCTTCACTCGTTAGGTTGCTGCGCAGGGTCTTGTCTCCTTCATGCATTCAATTGCTGTGCACAGTCCTGTTGTTTGACCACAGTTCAATTAGGTAGTTTCTTTTTTTTCCCCTCACCTGTTATGAGGACTATTTTCATTGTTTTTTTTTTTTTTTTTTTTTTTTGAGAGAGGGAAAGAGAGAGAGAAAGAGACTGAAACTGTGAGAGGAACATCAACAATGTGAGGGAGAACTCATTAATTGGTTGCCTTCTTGGATGCGCCCTGACCATAGATGGAACCTACAACCTGGGTACCGGCCCTGACCAGGAATCGAACCCCCAACCTTTCAGACTTTGGGACAACTCTCCAACCAACTGAGCCACACCAGTCATGGCTCAATTAGTTAGTTTTGAACTTCTAGTTTTTAGGATTAAAATAATGTAGCAGTGAACAATGTCGCCCTTGTGCATTTATGGCAGATTTTCTAGAGAACACACATACAACTCATAGAATAAAAAATATTATTCACAAAACATAAAGAACTCCTACCAATCAACTAGGGAAATGAAAGGATGATACAATAGAAAAATTAGACAAGGTTATGGACGGGGAACTTGGAGAAGAGATAACTTAAATCAGCAATGACTGATTTACCAAAAAAGAAGGAGGAGAAGGAGAGGGAGAGGAGGAAAGAGAAGAAGAAAAAGGAGGAGGTGGAGAGGGGGAGGGGGGAGGAGAAGAAGAGAAATCCATCCCTAAACAGAAATATCCAAAGGTAAACAGTGAAATAATATTTGCATTCATCAGATTACTGATCTGAAAAAATCCACAAATACCAAATATTGGAAAGGCTGTGCCCAAATAGGAACTTCTGTGTGCTCCTGAAGGAATTTGGAATTGGTAAATCACTTTGAAGAATAATTTGGTGGTAGTTAATAATTTTGAAATAGACTAAACATGAACATGTTTACATACTTACAATCATACCTCTTAATTATTAAAATATTTTGTTACCAATTAATATTAATATTTGCTCCACATGAAGAAAAGTTTGTCTTCAGTGCTCAGATAAGACTGTATCTTTTCTGCTTTACAATGTAATTTCTGCAGTTGAGCCAATTTTGCATTCCTAGTGTAACATCATTTGTTCCAATGATTCATTGTTCTTTCTAAATGGTTACTTTTGATATAACTATTTTATTTGGACTTTTTATATCTTCCTTTGGGATCAGCAGAATGGTGCCTCACCCTCAAGATGCCCACATCAGAACCCCCAGCACCTGTTAAGTTTACGTTACATAACAAAAGGGAGTGCGCAGATGTGCGTAACTTAGGATCGGAAGGTGGGGAGATTATCCTGGTACGTGTTTGCCTGATCTAGTCACAAGGGTTCTCCTAAGAACAGGGCAAAGTGCCAGAGTCAGGGGAGGAGACTTGATGAGGTCAAAATTTATCCAGACCTGGTTCTGCTGCTTTTCTGAGCCTGGAGCTGAAGTCCAACTTCAGCTGGATGTCATCTCCAGGGAGGTGACCTTCTGTATCTGGCTGTAAACTGCTCAGCCATGGTGTTCAGCTGCCTGCCTCCACTTCCCTGTTCCACTTGCCAAGGAATTTTCCTAGCTCCTCACTATCCTGCCTCAGAATGACTCAGTACGTAGTTATTTATATTTGACAACTTTCACTTCATGTCATGCTATGCTTTTAAGATTCATCCTCATTGTTTTGTAGGTCAATAGTTCACCTTCTATCTAATTTATATGTTATAGCCCAGACATGCAACAATTTGTTATCCACCCAATGCATATTTGGGTCAGTTCCAGTTTCCAGCTGTTAGGAATAATGCCACTCTGAACATTTCATGTAAATCTTTACATGGACATACATTTTCATTTCTTTGGGTAGAGCAGCAATTTTCAACCAGGTGTGCTGCAAGAATTTTTAAAACATGCAATACCTCACCAGTCACAGGCACTGACCTCTTTTCCCTTAGATTGTTGAGTAAAACAATGAAGACAGCCAACACCATAATAGTCGTTCGGTGTGAATGAACCAAAATTCTACCTATTTTTTTTGTTGGATTGGCAAAAAAAAAAATATTTCTTGGTGTGCTACAGAATTTTAGTAATTAGTTTATGTGTGCCGTGAGGTGAACAAGGTTGGGCATCACTGGGGTAGAGTGTGAGGAATAGGGTATAAGATGCTGACAAATTATTTTCCGGGGTGACTGAGCCCCTTCTATTCTTACCAGTAAAATGCAGGATCTCTTGTTACCCAGCAACCTCAGCAACACGTGCTCTTGTCAGTATTTTTTCGTACTCTCTCTAGTAAGTGTGTCATGGATCTTCCTGTGCTGTGATTTGATTTTCTTCTCTGAGAAATAATGACTCAGGACATCTTTGATAGGATTGAGTTTAAGTCTATAATTTCATGAATTTTTGCCATTATTCCTAATTTATATTCCTCTGTTCCTACATTTTGTGGCATTATTTTAATATTATTAGAATACAAGTTTATCTTAGGTCATTTTATGTATGGTATTTTCAGTACATTTTAGTCTTGCTTTAGGAATTAAAATAGCATCCATAAGTGTTCATGATCTCTTTATAATTAAAGTTGTGCTACTTCATAGAAATGTAAAAATCTCAAAGTATAAGTCTGTTTACCTCTCTCTCCCCTATACCTTATGCTATAGTTGTTATAAGCATTTTATTTGCATATATTATATGTGGAAAGTATAACTGTTGCTCAAAATAGTCATATGTTTTATAAAGAAATTAACAAAAAACTATAAACATCAAGTGTTTTTGTTTATGCAAATATGCTGACAAGAAAAATCTAAACATGAGGGTTTTCATTTACACATATATAAACATTTCTGAAGCTCTTCCAATAATCTTATACTTTTCATATAAGATCATTTTTCTTGAGCCTAAAGAATCCCCATTGTCATATCTTGTAGTGCACATCTGTTACCAGTGCATTCTTTGTTTCCTTTATCTGAAAATGTCTTTGCACTAATTTTTGAAAGATGTTTTGTCTCGTGTAGAATTCTTGCTGGACAGTTTTCACTCAGCACTTGAAAGCTGTTCCACTGTTCTCTTGCCTCCATAGTTCTGAGGTGAAATCAGTGTTCCACAAAATCATTATTCCCTATATACAACATATATTTTATTTTTTATTGTGTTCAAGATTTGTCTATACCTGCGGCTTTTACCAGTTCGATTCTGTTGTATCTAGACAAGACCTTCTTCCTGTTTATCATTCTTGGAGTTTCCTGTGCATCTTAGGTATTGATTTTTTTCTTCTGTCCAGGTTGGCTATTTGAACATTATTTCTTCAATTATTCTCTTCTCATTCTACCTCTCTGCTCTTTTTCTTAGATTCCACTTACAAAAATGTCAGAATATCACAAGTCCCTAAGTCTTTGTACATTTTTTTCTTTATTATTTTTTAATTCTTACCTGAGGATATGTTTATTGATTTTAAAGGCAGGGGGAGAGAAAGAGAAACATCCATGTGAGAGAGAAACATCAGTTGCCTCCTGCATGTACCCGGGAATTGAACCAAAAACCCAGGTATGTGCCCTGACCAGGGATCAAACCCACAACCTTTTGGTGTAGGGGATGATGCTCCAACCAACTGAGCCACCTGGCCAGGGCTGTTTTCTTTCTTTATCCTTCAATCTGGATAATCTGTCTTTGAGTCCATTGGCACTTCCCTCTGTCTTCTATATTCGGTCAAGTCCATCCAGTCAGGGGCTTAACTCCCTGTATTGGTGGCAGAATATGCAAAAACATTCTAATTGTACTACAGATGAAAGAAACGAAACCTACTGTTCTAATTAACTTTGTAAATGGGTAGAATCCATGAGACTAAAAACAAAGCCCAAACCTACACATGAGCCCTGCAGACTGGCTGACAAAGCTGTATCCCATGGGGGTGTGGTTTAAAATTCTGAGACCGTGATTCAATACAGTCTCATTGAGCAGCTGAATCCGTCACTGAGGGCAGATGTGGGGGTGAGGTTCTCAGGGCGGAGTGAGAGTTTACCTGTCTGCGGGTGGAGGAAGCTGGAACGACCTGTGTGGGCTGATGTTTAGTTTAATACAGACACGGGGTCTTACATGGGAATATTTATAAATAAGTGCATATCCTAGGCGTTAGGCTAAGAAGGCCTCTGACAATGACACCCCAGCGGTGGCAGGTGTAAATAGTAGCAGACGCTGGTTTCCAGTACCAATCTGCAATCAAGGGCTGCAGACCAGGGGTTCTTGGGGGAAAACGGCCGATTGAAGGACTGGGGAAGGAAATATATGAATCTGGGGGGCCTTGTAGTTCCAGAAAGCGAGGAAGTGCTGAAACTCACACGCACCAATGACGGTATGTCAAAACCGACATGGGCCCAACTGAAAGAGTTCCTCACGGCCAGAGATGGGAGTCTCTAAGCCAAAACTACAAAAAGTGGAATTGGATTACAAACCAACCGTGGCATAAAATGAGTGCAGACACGCACTGCTTAATGATGGCGGTGCGTTCTCAGAAACGCATCCTTCAGTGCTCTGCCGGCCGTGTGGACATCACGGAGGTGCTCACGCACCTGGACGGTGTAGCGCTCCACACGACTGGGCCGTGTGGTCCAGCCTGTGCGGCAGATGGCCATCACACACGTCACCCGACAGAGCAGTGCGAGATCGCCTCAAGCACAACAGACTACGATGCATAAGCACACGCGGGAAATGAGGTGGGTGCGGCTGCTGCAGCGCAATTCAGCGGCTGACTCACAGCGCACACCTGTTGCATGAGTGGAGAGCGGGATCTGTAAATAACGGTGAAAGTACAGCCTCGTGAACGCACAAACCAGTCGCTGATGAGAGCCGTGGATCAAGCCTCCCACGCTGGACGTGACTGCACTGGCTGAGCTTTCACGTGGCTGGTGGTGCAGTGGCTGGTTCGCTCCAGCATCTCCATGGACCTGGTGAGCGAGGTTTCATGACCCTGCGGGTGACAGCTGCAGCAGGGCCAGGCGATAGACACTTTTTGGTGTTATTATGACCTTATGGGACCTCCGTCATGTACTCAGTTCATCGTGGACCAGAAAACATCCATGTTGGAGCCTGACCGTGTTCCCGATTCCATACCAATAAAAATGAAAGATTAAATAAATCAGCGTGGGAAAAAGGTGAATTTTCCCTACAGAAGAATTACAAATAATTTATGCAGATACTCTATACCAGGAGGTGGAGCTTAGCTCTCCTCCTCCAACTTGAGTGGCTTATTGATTTCCTTCCAAAAAAATAGAGTACAAGCCCTGGCTGGTGTGACTCAGTGGATTGAATGCCGGCCGCCTGCAAAGCAAAGGGTTGCTGGTTCGATTCCCAGTCAGGGCACATACCTGGATTGCGGCCAGGACCTCAGTAGGGGGTGTGCAAGAGGCAACCATACAGTGATGTTTCTCTTCCTCTCTCCTTCCCTTCTCTTCTCTCTAAAAATAAATAAAATCTTTTAAAAAATAGGGTTCAGAAAGGGGGCAAAGAAGTAAGTTTCCAGGAGAGAAACCTGACACATATGACCTCATCTAGGTGGCCAAGGTCAAGGTCAGCAGCGGGTATTGCTGGTGGGAGCACTACTCTGGAGGTGCTATGCTGAGACGAGCACTGCACCTCTGTGGCCTTCTTCACGGTGACCCAAGTCTGATTGTCAGACAGACCACTATCGAAGAGCATTCTACCCAATTCCCAACGAGTGCTCCTCAGAACGGACAAGGTCATCAAAAGCACAGGAGGCCTGAGACTGTCACAACCAAGAAGAATGTAAGGAGATGTAATGACTGAAAGTGGTATGGTGCCCCGGGTGGAATCCTGGGATTTAAAAGAAAAAGGATCTTAGCTAAAAATTAAGGAAATATGAATAAAATGTGGATTTTAGTTAATGATGTATCAGTATTCATCCATTAATTATAACAAATATACCATATGAATGTAAAATGTTAATAATAGGAAAAACTGGGTGAAAGGTATACAGAATTCTGTGAATCTGAAACTTTCCTTAAATTAAAAGTTATTAAGAAAATAAATAACAACGCATGAAAAATACATTTACAATTTGTTGAATTGTACAATGAATTGTAAGTGCCAAATAGTGACAGAAGTTCCCTTGTTTTCTTCTAGCACTTTTCACAGTAATTATAGAAACACTAATATTCACAGAGAACTGTATAGATATTTTAGAAATATATATGTATAATTCATTAACAAGCTATTTGCACTAAATTCCCAGGATATTTGGCAACCTTCCACAACTGATGAAAATTAAAAATAACCCATGCTTAGGAAAGTAGATTCATGACTAATGGCTTTGAGCTGCAGGATAAGTGTGGCTTTCCATGTTAGCTTAGGTATCACTTGTATTTTTAGGCTGTTACCTTAACTTTATCATAGATCATCATGAGTCTTAATGCTTCAAAGGCTAATCCCTGCATGAGCCCGGATGACATACTAGCTTAATGGTGGCTGGTGCTCCCCATCAGCCACATAGTCACCCCCTCCTGCGATCTGTGCTCGAGTCATTGAGCCTTAGTGACATCCATGGCACACATCTGGCAGCAGACACGCTTCTTCGAAAACACTGCTTTGCATTTCACAAGTTGCTCATGTAATGAACGTATTTTACAGAAAATAAAGACCTTGTCCTTTTATCATATTCTAAATCTTGCCAAAATCACAGACCCCCTTGGAGGTGGCTTGAAAAGCAGACAAATGTGCATTTGGGGTGAGGTCGAAAGTGTGACCTCACTCCATCCCCCTGCACACGTGTGGATCTGTGTGTCGCTGGGACGGCCACCCCGAGGGGGCTGGAGCCTGTGCTCTTCCTTAGGTGTTGTCCTCCCTACTCAGCTATGGCCCAGATTGTGTGTGCATGTATGCATGTGTGTGTGTGAGACAGAGAGGGGGCAGGCTGGTGCCTCCCAGGTAACGACACCTCTCAACGACACACGTTGAGGCGTGTGCCTGCTAAGATCAGAACAGATGCCTGACCCTAATGATTTCCTAGACAAAACCCACCTCAGTTACCTGGAACTGGGACTGTGTCCCGGTGTGCAGAGATGGGAGACAAGCCTAGCTGTGAGAGCAACTCCCTGCAAGCTGTTGCCATAGCTACTGGGACGCAGACTATTTCTATAGAAGTGCTTTCAGACCAGGGACAAAGGGACTGTAAATCAGGGCTATTTCCATAGCAACAGGGAGATCTACTGCTATGGGTAGATTACACTTTTTCCCACCTAATAATATTGATATCAGTCAGTAATTTATAGGAGTACAAGTATAGAAAACCCTGATCCTGAACTAAGGGCTTACAGCACAAGACACTCAAACTATGTTCATTGAAAATACATGAATTTGGATGACCGATCCATGGAAGCTACAAACCTCTACTACTGTTGCCCTTTTTTTGCTACAAAAATCAGCGACACCTCCCTCGATCTGTTTGTACCAAAGACTAGGTCAGGTGCATGGCTACAAGATAAGGAATAAGTAGATATTAGGGATGTGCTGTAAATAGAATTTGGTTGAGAATGCAAGGAGGGAATTGGAATAGAATCACAACATTACACAGCAAAGATCTGCTGAAACAGAGAACAATGTAACTCATGTAGCCACCCAAGCACACTTCTGGGATAACTGATGGGCGTTTGGGGAGAGAAGCAATCAGAGGGAAGGGCTGGAGAGCTGGAGACACTTCAGGGTTGTTTGTGTTCAGTAGGCAGTGAAGAGTGCACTCAGTTGCCTGTATGTTTATGGAGCCTCCACTATGTACTGAATACTATTTTGAGTTTGTGGAGTCCATCAGTCATTTAAACAGACAAGGCCTGTCCTTGTGGAGCTGCATTTTCAAGATAAGACACAGACAGGAAAAAGAAAAGATCATAAATAAGAAAACTGCATGTGCAGGCATGCATGTGTGTCTGTGTGTTTAGCTGCTATGAAATAAAGCAAATGAGCAGGATGGGGGAGGGGTGGTGGGGGTGGAATGCAATTCAAGTAGAACATTGGGAGCATCTGTTGATTTGGGAGGAGGCTGCTGAAAGGCTGAGAATGTGAGCAGAAAAATCTAGCCGGCCCCACAGGGTTGGGGACAAACATGGGAGTCCAGAGCTTTCCAGGAGGGAGTCTGGTGCAACCTGCAAACTTTGGGTTGCAATCCCCAAGTCTCCTGATGAGTCCAAGTGCAATAGAAACAGACCCCGCCATGAATCCTGCTCCTAAAACCGGGGAAATGGCACTGTGGGGGAAGAACAAATACAGCTGTCATTATTTGCAGATAATTAGGAAGGCAGCTTGAAATCTGGACGTCTGAACCGTTTTTGCAGATAACGCAAGTTCTAAAATAAGCCCTCTTCTCTGGCTTGAAGAGTTGCAAAAGAACTCCTAATTCTTAGAGACTAGAAATCTTCCCATTTCCTTCCCCATTTCTTCTGTTCTTTCATATCTGAGTCCCCAAGAAATTCCACATCACTGGTGGCTATGGCAGCTTCTGGAACCTGAAGTCCTCCCTCTCCTTAGCTGGAGCTGCAGTCCTGAGCTGAATCCCACTTTTTCTTTCCCCTTCCTCCCTCCCCGAGGGAAAGGACAGAAAAGCCTGTGATAGAGCTCCAAGTTTCTGGCCAGAGGTCCATCAAAGAGAACGCAAGCAATTCAAAAAGTGCTGCATAGATCAGAAGGGAAAGTGGGTGTCAGCAAAACAAATGTTCAAACCTGTAGAGAATTTTTGTGAGTTTATTTGAGCCAAATTGATGACAATTGCATGGAAGCAAAACCTCAACAATGGATTGAGAGTTTGAGAAAATGCTCCAGGGAAGGGCGGTTTCACACCTTGCTTTGTACAGTACAATCAAAGGAGAAGACGACAGCAGGGGGTTACATGAAGCCCATTGGTGGGAGATGAGGGAGGAGGGAGAATGCAAAGCAGGGAAACCTCTGGGATTGGATAAAAAGTAACATGATAGACACAAACTTCTTTTACACAGGTGGGCACAGGAGAGGTAACAGTCAGCAATTAACAGAGTAACAGTAACAGCGAGGGGATTTGTGGTCTCCCTCTGGTGAGGTGGCTGTGCTTCCAGGGGTCCAGATAAAGGAAATTACTCTGACATTCCACAGGTGGGTTATCTTAGAGGCAAACATGTCAATAGACAGGCTCAGTTAAGGTAAAGATTGACTTTTTGTGTGGGAAGATACCAGCCTAGAACATGCCTACCTGCCATGGCCCGCTTTTAGTTCAAAAGTTTTCATTGCAGACCAACCTTTGTGTTTGTTTTCAGTCTCTGAGTTTGCAAGGCCGGCATGCACCCTCCGCTGAGCTGGCCAGGCTTAACATAGAGCCCCTTTTTGTGATTGTGTCAAGAAAATGACCCCGTGAGAAAAGTTTATATATTTATTCCTGGTCTTATCTGTTTATTCGTGGACCTGATCATAATTAGCAAATCAAAGACTTGGAGAACTACCCTACTTGTAAGAGCCCCACTGAGGTCCCAGACATACATGGGGCAGATCTGTAGGGCAACAGGAGAGTTTAGGTTCAGTTGGTCCACACATTATAACTTATATTGTAAATTACTTACATTGTAACCACAAGACACCAGAACAGCTTGGAACCTGCAGCTGGAAACAGGCTGGTTGCCTGCTGAAAACAAAAATGTGTATGTTTTCTACAGAACAGAAGAAAAACCCGGAGTCTCATAACATAAAATTTACAATGAGAAGAATACAATAAAAATGTGCTTGGCATAGGGAAAACCATAAACATTTCAACTCCTATAAGAAAGGACAATGAACAGACCCCCTGGGCCAATATGAAATAGAAGTTGGAATTATTTTATTGAGGGAGGGCCAGGTAGCTCAGTTGGTCAGAGCGCCATCCCAATACACCAAGGTTGCGGGTTCCATCCCTGGTGAGGACACATACAAGAACCAACCAGTGAATGAACGAATAAGTGGAACAACAAATTGATGTTTCTCTCTTTCTCAAATTAATTTTAAAAGATTAAAAAACAAAACAAATATTGAGGCAGGTAGTTTTAAAATCCTAAATAAAACAATTGTGATTAGTCTCTTAATAACTGTTAAAATAAAAATTTTTCGGCAAATAAACAGATGACAAAGAGAAAAGCCCATTGGAAACCGTAGAAAAGCAGACAACAGACAGTCAAGTGACGTTTAACAACCTGTAACTGATGACAGAAGCTAGCACGCTGGGAGAAAAAATAATAAGCCCTTTCAAAATTGTGTCAAGTGCTCACTTTACAGAGTGCAGATGGAAATCCCATGTTGACTGGGCAATCCCCGCAGCAGTAAGAGGGGCTGGAACATGCCTAGACATGTTGAGCTATACATATTGAACACAGAATTCCGGATCTGGAAAACTCATAAATTCATTGCAGTTTCTAGGGTATGTTTTTTAAAAATCATCACCCAAGGATATGAGTTGTTGTTGTTATTATTATTATTATTATTATTATTATTCAGACCTAGGCAGGCCTAGGAGGAATGGAAAATCACCAGGCGGGAAACTGCCTGCCCACCCTACCCAGGGCAAACAGATGCCCGGCTAAGACTGGGGTCTGGGGTCGGCCTATCCGGCATAACAGGATGCAGCTTTAAATTGAGCCTGACAAGATGTATCAAGAACAACAGTCAGCAGAAAGGGCACCCAGCCACC
The DNA here is from genome assembly GCA_004027475.1 of Anoura caudifer. Taxonomy (NCBI): domain Eukaryota; kingdom Metazoa; phylum Chordata; class Mammalia; order Chiroptera; family Phyllostomidae; genus Anoura; species Anoura caudifer. The sequence continues at coordinate 342,391 of PVKU01001101.1, forward strand.
AGCTGTAGCCAATCAGATTCTGACACCCCAACCAGTTACCCTTCATGGTTTTTTGCGCTTAAAAACCCTGCCCTGAGAACAGCTGAGCCAACCAAGGGAGCCTCCCTTGGTTGGCTCCACTTTCCCCCTCTTATTTCCCGCTAACAAACCCTGCTCCTTAGCTCAATGCGTCCTTTTGGTTTTTTGAACAACTCCAACCTAACATTATTGATTTGGGAGAGGGGATGGGGAGAGAAAGGGAGAGAAACACTGAGGTAAGAGAAAGATCGAATGGTTGCCTCAAAAAAGTGAAAATGATTCAGTTGTCCTCTAGTTGAAAATAAAGTGCAACTTTTGTTGACACCATTTTTGGATAGAAAATTGAGAAAATCATAACATCCACCTTAGAAGGTTATTGGGCAGATTAAAGAAAGAATATTTGTCAAATAATTTATAATGCTCAGCGCATGGTGAGTGCACAGTAAATGTGAAATGATCATCGATGCCTTAAAATGTCTAAGACTGTAGGGCCCTGGCTGTGTAGCTCAATTGGTTAGAGCGTTGTCCCGATACTCCAAGGTTGCAGGATCTATCCCCAGTCAGAGCATATATAAGAAGAAACCAATGAATGCATCAGGGGAATAACAAATCTGTGTGTCTAAAATCAGTAAATAAGAAAATATCTAAGATTGTTACCTGGTATCACACTTTGTGTTTTTAATCGATGTGTATTTTTCATGTGAGAAAAGTTCCCCCAAATAATGAGGAATTTGTTCCTTTATGAACAACTTTCCACACGACATACGATTTCCCTCTGGCTACCACCATCACACTGAGAGAGTGGTTGTGTGAAGCAGTGTTTTCCATTTTTACTGACTTATGTGAGAAAGTAGTGAATTTCAGCCCACTTTTTCTTTTTGCACCCCAGTTTCTCAATTACAGGCTTTCCTTAAATACCTGTGGGGAATCTGAAATTTTTAGCTGGAGGAAGATTCGCGACGTCCCAGAAATGTCTTCTTGTCGCATTACAAAGTACTACCTTGTATAAATGTCCCTCTTCCGGGAACCCTAGTCCCCGAGCTGAGCAAAGTCTGTGCTTCACTTATTTTCATCTTTCTAGGTCGGAGGTTCCCAACTCTGACCCATTTTGGAGCCCCTGACTATTTTTATTAACTGCTTTCCAGGTCCTTCCTCATATACTGTGTCCCATTGTCCCTTTTTGCTGTCCTCACATGGCACCCCGATCCCCATGCCCAGGCATGGCACTATCCACAGGCTGGTGCCTGTCCCACCTTCCAAGTCCTCACTGGGACAGCTTTTCTAATCTCCAAGTGAGGCTAGCTGTTGCTCCCCTGGGTGACAAGCTCAAACTGACACTGTTTGCTGGCACCAGTGGTGGCTTCACAGAGCACAAGAGTGAGTATCTGTGACCATGTTCTGCACCAGTCACTCTTTATCTCAGGTCCTTCTCCGTCAGTCCACTCACCAAGAATTCCACCCCTCTGGAGGTGCTTCATGTTCATTAAGGGGCCCCTCCCACCCTACATGATTTAGAAATCTGCAGGGCTGAGGGCCCACTATGTCTGAGTGTGTCACAAAGAATCCTGAAGGCTGAAGATAAAATGCAATTTGGCAATTAATTTGGACCATGAATGGCCAAAGGGTTGGCAGTTTGATTCCCAGTGAGGACACACACCTGGGTTGCAGGCCAGGGCCCCAGTTGGGGGCAGGCAAGAGGCAACCAGACATGGATGTTTCTCTCCTTCTCTTTCTCCCTCCCTTCCCCTCTCCAAAAATAAATAAATGAGATCTTTTTTAAAAGATTCTGGTAGACAACTCTATGATACATCATCTGTGTATTCTATGGCGAGCCCACCACCCACAGTCTGGTCTCCTTCTATCACCAGGTATTTGACCCCCTTTATCCTCCTTACATATTTTCAAGCTAAGAAATAGTGGTTGAAAAGTCTCCTCATTAAATTACAGACAGGGCATCTTTCCCCTCATTTATAGACTTTCGGCAAGAAAGGAATTAAATGTCCTCCTTTGAAAGAAAGGAAAGGGAAGGGAAGGGAAGGGAAGGGAAGGGAAGGG